>JAJOOO010002586.1:0-24880 GCA_029582685.1 Solanum piurae
TGGAGATGTGAAATACCGGATGAACCGCGTCTAATTGCAGTGGTAGCTCCAACTCATAAGCAACATTGCCAATCCTCTTGACTATGCGGTAAGGTCCAATATACCGGGGACTAAGTTTCCCCTTCTTACCAAACCTCATAACCCCTTTCATGGGTGACACTTTCAAATATACCCAATCATCTACTTCGAACTCCAATGCCCTTCTCCTAACATCAGTGTAGGATTTCTGACGACTCTGTGCCGTTTTCAACCCTTCTTGAATCACTTTCACCTTCTCCATAGCTTGGTGAACTAAATCTGGTCCTATCAACTCTGCTTCACCAACTTCAAACCATCCAATAGGAGATCTACATCTTCTCCCATAAAGAGCTTCGTAAGGAGCCATTTGGATGCTAGAGTGATTACTGTTGTTGTAGGCAAACTCGATGAGAGGTAGGTGATCATCCTAATTACCTTTGAAATCGATCACACAAGCCCTCAACATATCTTCTAAAGTCTGAATAGTACGCTCTGCTTGCCCATCAGTCTGAGAATGAAATGCAGTACTTAAGTTCACCTTTGAACCCAAGCCTTTCTGAAAAGATTTCCAGAACTCTGCAGTAAACTGTGCACCTCTATCTGAAATAATAGAGATTGGGACTCCATGAAGTCTCACTATCTCTTGAATATATAGCCGGGCATAATCTTTTGCTGAATGGGTAGTCTTTACCGGTAGGAAATGAGCTGACTTTGTCATTCTGTCGACAATCACCCAAATAGAATCATGTAGTCTACGAGACCTTGGCAACCCTGTGATGAAATCCATATTGATCATCTCCCACTTCCATTCCGGAAGTTCTATATTCTGAGTTAAACCACCGGGCCTTTGGTGTTCAACTTTCACTTGTTGGCAATTTGGACACTTAGCAACAAACTCTGCAATGCCCTTCTTCATGCCATTCCACCAATAAACTTCTCTCAAGTCACGGTACATCTTTGTGGAACCCGGATGAATGGAATATCTGGAGCTATGAGCTTCCTCCATAATCCTCTCTTGGAGTCCATCTACCATAGGTACACACAATCTACCTTGATATCTCAATACATCATCTCCCCCTTGTTCAAAAGCTAATACTCTTTGCTTTTGAACATTTGTCTTCAACTCAAGCAAAATGGGATCTTGATCTTTGTCTCTCTTTCACTTCTGACACTAATGATGACTCGGCTCCGCTCGTCACTTCTATTCCTCCACCGGTGGAATCTACAAGTCTGACTCCCAAACGTGCCAATCTGTGCACATCTTTTGCTAACTCTCTCTTGTCTTCTTCAATGTGGGCGGTACTACTCATAGACAACGTGCTTAAAGAATCAACAACAACATTAGCCTTACCTGGGTGGTAAAGAATTCTCAGGTCATAATCCTTGAGTAATTCTAACCATCTTCTCTATCTGAGATTAAGCTCTTTCTGAGTAAACACATACTGAAGACTCTTGTATTTAGTGAATACATCAACATGCACACCATACAAGTAATGACGCCATATCTTCAAAACGAACACTACAACAGCCAACTCTAAGTCATGGGTTGGGTAGTTCTTCTCATGAACCTTCAACTGTCTGGAGGAATAAGCTATAATCTTACCATTCTGCATTAAGACACAACCCAAACCAACTCTAGATGCATCACAATACACCACAAAACCTTGAGTACCTTCTGGTAAAGTCAAAACTGGAGCAGTAACCAACCTCTTTTTCAATTCCTGAAAGCTTTTCTCACAAGCTTCAGACCATTGAAATTTCACTGCCTTCTGAGTTACCTTGGTCAAATGAGATGCAATAGATGATAACCCATCTACAAACCTTTTATAATAGCCACTAAACCCAAGAAACTCCTAATTTCAGTTGGAGATGTGGGTCTAGGCCAATTCTGCACTGCCTCAATCTTCTGAGTATCAACCTTAATACCATCACCGGACACAATGTGGCCTAGGAACGCCATAGACTTAAGCCAAAACTCACACTTAGAGAACTTGGCATACAACTCCTTATCTTTCAAAGTCTGAAGAACTATTCTGAGATGACTAGCATGATCTTCTTCATTCCTTGAATAGATTAGTATGTCATCAATGAAGACGATAACAAACATATCTAAATAAGGTTTGAAGACTCTATTCATCAAGTCCATGAAAGCTGCCGGTGCATTGGTCAAACCAAAAGACATGACCAAAAACTCATAATGACCATATCTGGTTCTGAAAGCTGTTTTTGGAATATCACATTCCCTTACTCTTAATTGATGATAGCCCGATCTGAGGTCAATCTTTGAAACACAGGTGGCACCCTGAAGCTGATCGAAAAGATCATCAATCCTCGGAAGAGGGTACTTATTCTTGAAGGTAACCTTGTTCAACTGGCGGTAATCTATACACATCCGAAGGGAACCATCTTTCTTTCTCACAAACAAGACCGGAGTTCCCTAAGGTGAGACACTTGGTCAAATGAAAACTTATCTAGGAGATCTTTCAACTGCTCTTTCAACTCTTTCAACTCTGCTGGTGCCATTCTATATGGCGAAATAGAGATAGGACGAGTATCTGGAATGAGATCTATGCCGAACTCTATTTCTCTCTCAGGAGGAATTCCGGGTAGATCATCAGGAAAAACTTATGGAAACTCTCTTACTATATGAACTGACTGAAAATGAGGTATCTCAACACTAGAGTCGTGAACTCGGACAAAGTGATAGATACAACCCTTCGAAACTAACTTTCTCACCTTAAGGTACGAAATAAAACGACCCTTAGGCACTGCTGAACTACTACTCCACTCTACGACTGGCTCACTCGGAAACTGAAACTTGACCACTCGGGTTCTACAATCTATCGATGCATAACAAGCATGAAGCCAATCCATACCTAGAATGACATCGAAATCTACCATGTCTAACTCAACCAAATCAGCCATGGTGCTCTTGTGATTGATGGAAACAGGACAATCACGATAAACTCTTTCTGCTAGAATAGACTCCCCAACGGGTGTAGAAACACAAAAGGGTTCACAAAGTCTATCAGGAAGAACATCAAACTGATTTGCAACATAAGGAGTTACAAAAGATAAACTTGCTCCTGGGTCTAGCAAAGCATACACATCAAAAGCAAAAACTTTAATCATACCAGTAACAACATTTGGAGAGTTCTCTTGCTCATGGCTACTGGTGATTGCATAGAGGCGGTTTGCTCTTCCGCCTGAACTAGAAGTAGATCCTCTAGGTGCCATCCTGTCTGGGGGAGCAACTGAAGAAGATTGGACCCTACTGCCCAAATTTCCACTACTTTGCTTATCCTTAGGGCACTCCTTCATGTAGTGACCCTCTTTTCCACACTTAAAGCAAACTGTCTGGCCCTGATGACACTTCCCTGGGTGGGCTCTACCACACCTAGCACATGCGGGAATCTGGTTACTTCCTTGTGCCATACTATTCTGAGACTGTGCAGGTCTAGCTCTGAAACTCGGCAAATTCTGTCCAGTATACTCACTTTTATTTCTGGGTGCAGGTGCACTAGCGAATGATGGAGCAGGTCCCTTTTGCCTTTGTTGAAAGGACATACGGTTTGAATTACCTTTCTGTTACCCGGACTCACTACCGGTGTTAGCTCTCTTATTTCTGAACTCTTCTCTGTCCCTCAACTTTTCTTCCTCAACCTGCTGCACATAGACCATCAACCTTGATATGTCCATGTCCCCGATAAGCATTGCAGCCCTACCTTCCTTACTCGACAGACGAGACAGCCCAACAACAAACAAACTCATTCTATTCCTCATGTCCGCAACCATCTCCGGAGCATATTGGGATAGTTGGGTGAACTTCAGACTGTACTCATGATCACTCAAAGAATCCTGCTTAAGTGTGAGGAACTCACGTACCTTGGCCTCTTTCAATTCTCGAGGAAAGAAATGCTCCAAGAAAGCTTCCTCAAAACAGGCCCAATTCGCAAGTGGTGCATTCTCAGCTCTGCCCCCCTTCCACTGGTCGAACCACGTTCTAGCAACATCCTTCAATTGATCCGCAGCTAGTTCAACCCGTTCAATATCTACCACATGCATCACATCAAAAATCTTCTTCAACTCCTCAATGAAGTTCTCTGGATCTTCAGTAGTACTCGAACCCATGAAACTCGGAGGATTCATTCCCAAGAACTCACGAATCCTTGAAGTATCAGCTCATTCATGTCGAACTTCCCTTTGCTAACCAATCTGATTAGTTATTGCTAGGCTCAAGATTCTAATTGCCTCTCTGAACTTGACATTAGAAACTCCCCCTTGATCTTGCACTCCAGGTGCATGAGGTAACTCTTGTTCATCAACATAACGTCTAGGAAGACGCCCTCTGCCAACTCTTCATGGAGGCATGACTATCTGAAACGCACGCAAGCATGAATTAGAAAGAAACTTTTTAGAGATAAACTCTAACGCACGATGAGTGTGAAAGAAGTGAGAAATCTTCCTAAATGTTGTAGCCTCCCAATTATAGATGTGGCGATCTTCACACCGATAACTAGGACTCTATAGACACGACTTCATAGAATCCCTAGGACTCTTGAACTCTGTCCTCTGATACCAAGTTTGTCAGGCCCCGAGCCTACACCCTGGATGTGGCCGGCACTCGAAGACCATTGCTGGCCCTCAAGTGAACCCTTGGCCTGGCTTTCTTAACTCAGCGGAAACTTTATTCAACAGCATAACTCAATGCAATGAAAGGTTTTAAAACAACCCAACTGATAAAATCTGGCCAAAAAGGCAACTCGAGTCTCAAAATAGAATATTTACGTATATACATGCATGAGAGACTAAAGACTAACTGACTGACTGTCTATGAAGCCTCTATAATACTGAGATGGATGTTGGGACAGACCCCGCAACATCCTAATAAAGAAACACTAAGATAACAAAATAACAGAGTCCTCCGGAAATCAAAGAGGCTCACCACTGACTCTGAAGTGCTCAGCTGGATCAACAGCGTGCCGGATGCTGATCCTGGGTACCTGCATCTGCATCATCATAAGATGCAGGCCAACTGGCATCAGTACATGGAATGTACGAGTATGCGAGATGGAAAGCTAAACCACAACTTAAGCTTGAAAGGAATACAAGAGAACACTTACCTTGGCTCTGTTCAACTCATGAATAACTGAACTCAATATATAAAGCAATAAGACACATGCAATATATAAAGCAATAAGACACATGCAATATATAAAGCTTGAAAACTATTTAAAATATGACGTCAACATCATATTTATAATATCATAAAATACCATGCTTCCTCTCAAAGTCTACTTGTGCAATGCATGAATGAAGTCCCATACCCCCATTTATACTAAGCAGAAACCCTCGAGGAACCATGCAATTTTCTACTGTGGGAGTTTCTCTAACCGATAACCACCACTAGAAAACTGAGTGGTGATACAACATTTTACCTCACGTTGCCCGAGGACCATCCTATACCTTGCCGTGATATAGGAAGCTAACTATGCTAAGTGGATCCACTAGCTAAACTTACAGAATCATCTAAAAAGTATGACCCGTTAACTCCCATGTTGGCTCATGGTTCTTATGGAGAGTTGAGTTAATATGAACTCAAGTCCCCAACTCGGTGCTCAAGACTACTCCCAAAAATACTTTAGCTCATAAGTGTTTTAAACACATCTTTCTTTAATTTGAGATAATTACTCAAAGCTTAGCTCAAAGGCTCTTTTGGAAAACATAGTTCCTTTCTTACTCAAATGTAAAAACATTTATAAACTTCTTGGGAATACTTAGTTCCCTAATAGCTTTTGAGAAATGAACTCAACTTTATGCTCTTGACTTAACTTGAAACTCTATACTCTTTACTTGACTTGAAACTCTATGCCCTTTACTTGGCTTGAAACTCTATGCCCTTTACTTGGCTTGAAACTCTATGCCCTTTACTGGGCTTGAAACTTGAGCCTTACATGAAGTTAAAACGTTCAATAAAGACTCTAGAACAACTTTGAAAACTTGCTTGACTTACTTCTTAACTTCACTTGACTTTGATCCTAACTCTCCTTGAATTGAATTATGGATTCAAGGTATATGATCTCATGTTTACGAACGAGTTCTTGGCGTTTAGACGTACTTTGAAGTGTTGGAAACAACTATGAAACATAGGTACAATACCATGGAACATGCATGAGAAAGTATGAAAAGAAAGGGGAAACTTGGCGTCCTTGGCGCTCTGCAAGGCGCGGAGCTCCAGCCCTCGAAGTTCAGAAGAGGCCTGCTGGCGCTCTGCTAGGCGCGCCGCCCCAAGGGCTGGACTTCAGAGTCCCTTTTGGGGCGCGCTGGCAGGCGCGACGCGCCAGTCCCTTCCCCAGAAAATCCAAATTTTCTCCCTCTTTTCTCCAACTCTAAACCTTCTAAACTTCAAGGTTTCCAGCCCCAAACACTTAGAATCATAAACCCCTCAACATTCAATAGATTTCAACTCAACAACACAACCGGAAACATGTCCCAAATCAACAAGGGACCTCAACAACACAAACAACATCAACAACACAACCAACAACTTCAATCAACACTACCAAGGTTTTCTCAATAATAAATTGAGTTTGGTGTGTGGGGGAAAGAATCAACCCAACACTATGAACTCACATACCTAGTAGGGATCACCCCCGACGATATCCACGACGATCTTGACGGATTGATTCTTCTTCTCCTTCTCTTTCTCCTCTTCTTTCTCTCTTCTCTCGAAAGCCCTAACTTTCACTCTTTTAAAAAATGGGAAAAAACTGATCTAAAATATCAGTCTAATACACTAATATAACCAAAAGAATTGGTTAGTGAAAAGACCAAAATACCCTTACATTTTCCGGACGGATTTCCCTGCCAACTGCCCAACTTCCAAAGGGCACATCTCACTCATACGAACTCGGAATCGAGCATACTCGACGGCGTTGGAAAGATCATTCCACGAGCTTCGCAAACATAACTGGAACTATACCTAACTCATCCTGAGATAGGAGTTATGACTGTTCAAAGTTGGCCAAAAACTCACTTTCTCCCATACTTTACCAAATTTCCAGATTTTTGAATTCTTTCCAAAAATGACTAATTTCAAATTTCAAGCCTCTTCATCGGTATCTCAAATTGCCGGATGTTACAGTCATTCTCCTTCACCCTAAATTGGTGATAGCCCGACCGAAGGTTAATATTTGAGAATTAACTGGCTCCTTGAACTTGATCAAACAAATCATCCATACTTGGAATAGGATACTTATTCTTAATGGTAACCTAATTCAATTGTCGATAGTCAATGCAAATTTGGAGAGAACCACCCTTCTTTCAAACATTCAACACCGAATCACCCCATGGAGAGATACTCAGTCTATTAAAACTCTTATCCAACAAATCTTTCAAGAAATGGAGATAGACTGTGTATGTAGGGGAATGTCAATACTAAATCTATTTACCATTACGGGAGGAATATGGGAAGATCATCAGGAAACACTTCTGGAAACTCATTTACTATCGAAACTGACTCAAGGATAGGGGTCTCATAATATTTATCCTTAACCCAAACAAGATGATAAAGGAAACCCTTAAGAACATAATTTCCCCTTCTTATGACATGATAGGTTCATTCGGAACCTTGAAAGCGACCAATCGGGTCCTACAATCTACGGAAGCATAACGTGCATGAAGCCAATGCATCCTAAGAATAGCATCAAAATTTAACATATCAAGCTCTACAAGATCAACATGACTGACTCTATGAGAAACATAAATAGTGCAATTTCTATAAACTCTCTAAGCCACTATAGAATCACCAACGGGAGTTAAGATATGGAAGTGATTAAAAAGAATTTCGGGACCGATATAAAATCTCATGGCCACATAAGGAGTAACAAACAATAAGGTAGAACCTGGATCAAGTAAAATATACACATCAAAATGTCACGACCCAGACCATCGTGATTGGCACCCACAATAGCCCTCCGGTGGGAGAACCATTTATACTAATTAGCTAACCAACTTA
Source organism: Solanum piurae (assembly GCA_029582685.1). Classification (NCBI taxonomy): domain Eukaryota; kingdom Viridiplantae; phylum Streptophyta; class Magnoliopsida; order Solanales; family Solanaceae; genus Solanum; species Solanum piurae. The sequence goes on from JAJOOO010002586.1 coordinate 8,036, forward strand.
ATCAAAATACTAAAGCATTTAAGGTTACATAAGCAAGTGTAAATGCTAAGGAAAGAAATAGGGAGTTCCCATAAACTCCAAATCAAGCGTCTAACAAATAAACAAATGCAGAAAATACGCCTAGAACCTGAAAGTCAATGTACCAAAACTCTAACAAGATCCATAAGTCTAAACAAGAAGGGTATAACCCCAAACTAAACATAAAAAATCCTAATGCAATAGTCTAAGTCCGAAATGGTGGACATAAACGAAAGAGAACTCATGGATGCCCGGAAGAAACGACTCACCCTTGAATTCGAAACGATCACTGATTTTCTAAGTGAGGTCTGTCAATAGCCACCTGAAGATGCCATGTACTCAACAAAGAAAGAGCAAGTGTAGTATCAATACACAACCACAGTGTACTGGTAGGATCATGCGGCTATCCCACTAAGTGCAACATACATATGTCATTACAATATAATAATAACATGCATACACCAAACATATACAATATCATCATCATTTACGAAGAACGTACAATTTCACATTTCTCAAGATACACAATTATGTCAACTCATTGGTCCTTTCATGGAACCCAAACCCAAACAGTTAGCATATCGGAACGTGGTACCCGATCCAATATTTATGCCAGAACGTGGAAACTGATCCCATATTTATTCTGGAACATGGCAACCGATCCAAGTTAGTGTGTCAGAACACAACACCCGATCCATTCAACAAGACACAATCACAATCACAAGTATAATCTCAAAATCATATAATGAAGTCATGATTCATGACATTCATCATTCATCTCTCTCATTTACAAATAGTGTGATCAATAATGCAACATTCACATACATACACGTATTATAATGAAGCAAGAACAAACATATATCACACAATCATGAAATCACAATAATCACCTACCTCGAAACAAGCTTGAAATCCCCTAGAAAACTTGATCTTTCCCTTTACAGATTCGTTCTGCTTGTTCTTGGTCTACAAACAATTAATTCAACACGAGAATCAATAAACAATAACTAATTACCTGAATTACTAACAATTCTATCAACCTAGATCATACCCATGATCCCCATACCAAGATTAGGTCTTTCTTCACCATAATTTGCATATCAAAACCCTTCCCCATTGATAATTACCCATTAGATTACATTCTACGGATTGAAAAACAGATTCAGGGAGTTAAAATCTTACCTTTAGCCTCAAGAATGGTGAAAAACTGTCAAGATAACCCTTGGGTTCGTTCCTTAGCTCTCAAGTTTGAAAATTGCAGAATAAAACATTTTTGGGGTTTATTTCTGACTTTAAGTCGCGTCTGCCCCGCCATGGCGGCACTCACCCTGCTACAACGGCCCCGCCCTGGCGGAAGAAATCCGACCTCAGCGGCTTGCACGGAAACAATGAGCTATTTTAATAATTCCAAGACCCCCATTTCACAACACACCTTCCACCAACGATACTCAGAAACTACCCGTTCACACTAAGATCAATTTTAGGAGTTCTACTCGCCCGAATTCAATTCCATAAAGTTGTACGGGTTCCTTAATGTGTTGGATATCTACTCATGTGATCAAATTCATAATTAGATCACAAAATTGTTACCACACTTCCCTAGACTTTAATGACTCTAATTTCGTCCAAATCTGGACTAGGTTGCGAAATTCCAAGTTACTACAAAAAAGTTTTTCGACCAAAATTTTTTCTCCATTGTCTTTTCTATAACTACGGAACCCGGTTGTTACAATAAATACCAATTTACCCATCTCTCGTCCCGAGTGATAAACTTAGGAAAAATAGGCTAAAGAAGGAATGGAGTAGTACCTGAATCGATGAACAATTAGGGATACTTGTCTCGCATGTCCTTCTCGGATTCCCAAGTAGCTTCCTCAACTGGACGATGCTTCCATTGAACTTTCACGGACTTAATCTCCTTGGTCCTCAGCTTTCGTACATCACGATCAAGAATTGCAATCGGTTCCTCCTCATATTGGAGGTCTTTATCTAACACAATTGAGTCCCACTTAATGATATAATCCCTATCCCCATGATATCTCTTCAACATGGACACATGAAATACCGGATGAACTCCTGATAGGTTAGGAGGTAAAGACAATCTGTAAATCATTGGCCCTACACATTCTAGAACCTCAAAGGGGCCAATGTATCGCGGACTTACCTTACTTTTCTTACCAAATCTCATCACCCCTTTCATGAGTGATACCTTAAGAAGAACATTCTCACCAGTATGAAATGTCATGTCTCATACCTTGTGATCCGCATACTTCTTCTGTCTACTCTGGGCTGCTAAAAACTTAGCTTGAATACTTATCACCTTATCTTGAGGATCCTTCACTAAATCAACCCCCAATGGTTTCACATCTCCAGCCTCGAACCATCCTATAGGTGATCTACATCCCCTCCCATATAATGCCTCAAACGGTGCCATATCAATCCTGGAGTGATAACTATTATTATAAGAGAACTCACACAAAGGTAAGAAGTTATCCCAATGCCCTTCAAAATTGATCACACATGCCCTCAACATGTCTTCTAACACTTGAATGGTCCTCTCTGACTTTCTGTCCGTCTGTGGATGAAAAGCGGTACTAAAAGTGAGTTGTGTGCCCAATTCATCATGTAATTTCCTCCAAAACTTGGAGGTGAACTGCGTACCACGGTCTGAGATGATAGAAAGGGGCACCCATGCAACCTCATTATCTCTTTTACATAAACCTTAGCCAATTGTTCAACATTATAATCTATTCTTACCGGAATAAAATGGGCTGACTTAGTGAATCTATCAAACACTACCCAAATAGAATCAAACTTCCCCAAAGTCTTGGGAAAACCAACCACAAAATCCATGGCTATCCTTTCTCACTTCCATTCCGGAATTGGCATTCTTTGAAGCAAACCTGCAGGCTTTTGATGTTCATAATTCACTTGTTGACAATTTTGACACTTAGCCATAAACTCTGCTATATCCTTCTTCATGCCCGACCACCAATAAATTCACTTCAAATCTCGGTACATATTGGTCACACCCGGATGAATGGAGTATCGTGAACCATGAGATTCTACCAATAATTTCTGAATCAAGTCATCAACTCGAGGAACACAAATTCTTCCTTTAAAACTGAGCACACCTTCCGCATCAAGAGTGGTCTCTTGTGCCTTACCAATCACAGTCTTCTTCTTAAGTTCATTCAAATTTTCATCCTCGAATTGCTTGGCCTTGATCTCTTCCATAAACGTGGCCCTTACTTCAATGCTAGCTAAAACCCCACCTTTTTTTGAGATGCCCAATTGCATGAATTTAGACTCCAAGGTCTGAAATTCCTTAGCCAAATGTCGTCTAGCTACACTCAAGCAAGCAAAACTACCCATACTTACCGCCTTCGACTCAAAAAGTATGCCACTACATTAGCCTTACCCTTATGGTATTGAAGTGTGACATCATAATCTTTAAGTAACTCCATCCACCTTCGTTGTCTCAAATTCAGACCCTTTTGAGTGAACATATGCTGCAAACTACGATGATCAGTAAACACCTCACACTTAACACTATAGAGGTAATGCCGCCAGATCTTAAGAGTAAACACTACCGCTGCCAACTCCAAATCATGTTTTGGATAATTCCTCTCATGCACCTTCAATTGACGCGAGGCATAAGCTATAACATTCTTATCCTGCATCAACACAACACCCAAACCAGAATGTGAAGCATCACAATAAACAATAAAATCTTTACCTTCCACCGGTAGTGTTAGGATAGGTGTTGTGGTCAAGAGAGTCTTGAGCTTTTGAAAGTTATCCTCACATTTTTCAGTCCATTCAAATGGTATCTCATTTTTGGTCAAATTTGTCAAGTGAGTGGCAATAAAAGCAAAGTTCTTCACAAATCAACGATAGTAGCTAGCGAGCCCCACAAAACTTCTAACTTTCATCACAGAGCTAGACCGAACCCAATTCTTAACCGCCTCAATATTTTGGGGATCTACCATTACCCCTTCTTTTGAAACTACATGCCCCAAAAATGCAACCGAAGTCAACCAAAATTCACACTCACAAAATTTAGCATACAACCTTTGTTTCCCAAGAACACCCAGAACAATACGAAGATGGTCAGCATGCTCTTCCTCACTTTTCGAATAGACCAAAATATTATCAATATAGACTATGATGAATGAATCGAGAAATGGCTTGAACACCCCATTCATTAAACTCATAAAAGTGATGGGCGCATTACTCAAACCAAAAGACATAATTAGAAACTCATAGTACCCATAGCGGGTTCTAAACGCTGTCTTGGGCACATCCTTAAGCCTAATTTTTAACTGATGGTAGTCAGACCTTAGATCAATCTTGGAGAAAATTGATGCACCTTGAAATTGGTCAAAATGATCATCTATTCAAGGCAAAGGGTACTTGTTTCGAATAATGACCTTATTCAATTGATGGTAATCTATACACATTCTCATACTACCATCATTTTTCTTAACAAACAAAACTGGAGCACCCCATGGGGAAGCACTAGGATGAATAAATCCTTATCAAGAAGCTCTTGGATTTGAGCCTTAAGCTCTCTTAATTTCCCAACCTAGTCCAGATTTAGACGAAATCAGAGTCATTAAAGTCTAGGGAAATATGGTAACAATTGGGTGATCTAATTATTAATTTGATCAGATGAGTAGATAGACAAGATGTTAAGGAACCCGTACGACTTTATCAAATTGAACTCGGGCGAGTAGAACTCTCGAAATTGATCTAAGCGTAAACGGGTAGTTTTTGAGTGTCGTTGGTGGAAGGTGTGTTGTGAAATGGGGGTCTTGGAATAATTAAAATATCTCACTATTTCCGTGCAAGCCGCTGAGGCAGGAACACTGTAGCGGGGTGAGTGCCGCCATGGCGGGAAAGAAACGACTTAAAGTCAGAAATAAACCCTAAAAATGTTTTATTCTGCAATTTTTGAACTTGAGAGCTAAGGAAAGAACCCAGGGGTTTTCTTGATAGTTTTTCAGCTCAAAACCCTTCCCCATCAATAATTACCCATTAGATTACGTTCTACGGATCGAAAAATGGATTCAGGAAGTTAAAATCATACCTTTAGCCTCAAGAATGGTGAAAAACTGTCAAGATGGGTTCGTTCCTTAGCTCTCAAGTTCGAAAATTGCAGAATAAAACATTTTTGGGGTTTATTTCCGACTTTAAGACGCGTCTGCCCCGCCATGGCGGCTCCGTCTTGGCCGCAGAAATCCCGCCTCAGCGGCTTGCATGGAAACATTGAGCTATTTTAATAATTCCAAGACCCCCATTTCACAACACACCTTCCACCAACGACACTCTGAAACTACCCGTTCACGCTAAGATCAATTTCAGGAGTTCTACTCGCCCGAATTCAATTTCATAAAGTCGTACGGGTTCCTTAACGTCTTGGCTATCTAATCATGTGATCAAATTCATAATTATATCACCCAATTGTTACTAGATTTCCCTAGACTTTAATGACTCTGATTTCATCCAAATCTAGACTAGGTTGGTAAATTCCAAGTTACTACGAAAAAGTTTTCCAACTCAATTTTTTTCCCCGTTGGCTTTTCTATAACGATGGAACCTGGTCATTACACAAAATGAAAAACTTTTAACATACTGATCTCTACATCCGTAGAACCCTCGTGATCCTTTCGAGTATAAAGATAATAAAATCTATTTTTCTTTGGAGCACCCAAACTGGAAACACTAGGTTGAACTTTACCACCTTTCCTTTCCTTAGCAGAAAGTAATGGGAAATCTCTCATCTTGTGAGCACTCTTTCCACATTTAAAGAAACCATCAATACTAGCCAAACACTGGCACTCATTTTCCTTACCACGCCTAGTGCAAACGAGAATATAAGATCCATTACCATCATTTCCTCCTTGAGGCTTAGGGTTAGACACCCTGTCTTTTTTGAACTTGCGAGTAGGAGTACTAGAAGAAACTTGACCGGAAAATTTTTGCCAAAATTAAGGATGCCCTTGTCCACTGGTCCTAGAATGAGAAATTTCACAATCACCTATCATTGCCCTCTTGGACTCTTTTGCCCTTTCCTTGTGCTTTTTGTCTTCAATTTGTTGGGCAAGTATCATCAAACGAGAGATATCCATCTCCTTGATCAACATGGCGGTACGACACTCTTTGAAAACCAAGTCAGAAACATCCGACACAAACTTACTAATCCTTGCCCTAGAGTCGGCAAACATATTTGGAGCATACTTAGCCAAATAACTGAACTTCAAGGGATACTCCTTCACACTCATATTGCCTTGACGAATATTAATGAACTCAAGCACTTTCACTTCTCTCATTTAAAAAGGAAATAAATGATCAATAAAATGCTCCCTTAAATTTCTCCCAATCAAGAAGGCCTGAATCAATAGCCCTCTCACTTTTTCATTATTCAAACCACACTTGAGGAACACCCTTTATTTGATAAGCGACCAACTATGCCTTCTCAACCGTACACAATCCCATAATTCCCACTATCTTATACACCTCATCAATAAACTCTTGAGGACTTATGAACCATAGAACACATATAATTATGGAGGATTCATCCTAGTAAAGTCCCTTATCCTTGTCACTGTCGTACCCATATTTGGGTTCACGGGAGCATTAGCCTCTCTATTAGCTTAGGCCATCATGGCTAGAGCCAATACTTGAAAAACAGCTCAGAATTCTGCATGAGTCACTTGCTTGACCAAAGGATCAACCGTAACATGAGGAACCTCGAGCTCCACATTGTCGTTGCCCGCATTTCTTCTCACATAAGTTCTTCGAGGAACCATATCCTTAAAAGGATCGAACACAATTTAGGAGATAGACTCTATGGAATAATTTTAGAGTAATGAAAGAAGTGAAGTTTCCTAAACGCTTTGTAGCCTCTTATTCATAAATGTGACACGCTTCACACTCATGAACAAGACTCTACTAAACATGGCTTGTCAGACATCGTAGGACCTTTTCTAAAACCTTGTGCTCTGAATACCAAGTTTGTCACGATCCAAAGTACACCCTAGATGTGACATGACGTATAAGACACCAAAAGGCCCTACACAAGCCAGTTCACATATATATACACGTTGTAATAGACAAAAGTAAAGAGTCTCATACATATGAAGAGTTTAACATTAAAAGATGAAATCTCTTATGGTCATGACAAGCCATCTAGTACATCAAAGAAGTGGTCAAGACGTAACTTGTATACCACGAACAACATCTGAAAAGTAAAGACATGTGAAACAATAAATGCGAGATGGTCTTCGGAGTATGAGGACTCACCAAGTCTTCAAATCCTTAAGTGATCAACTAGCCACGAGTGGGAAGAAAGGAAGTGTCGCACCCTACATTAGTTAAAACAATGTAGGCACAAATATGTGTTAGTACATAGAATGTACTAAGTGTTATGCCATAATTTTACTATCTTTAGAAAAATCACTTTTTAAAATGTTCCAAGTATAAAACGTTTTAGAAAAAGAATCGCCACTTAATTTTTTTAAAGAAATTAAGAACACTTAATTTAAAAAACTCTAACAGATTAAGTCTTTAAAAATTTAGAGAAAATGGATAAGAGGTTCTCATTTACACTTCAAGAAGGTTTTTAAAGCATTTGAAGTGCCCGCTAACACGTGGTTATCCTACGACTTGACCAAAATATTTTTGAGGAAAAATTTAACATAAAAAATAATTTACAATATTCGATTAACTTTGGAAAAATAGTCAAACAGAGAAACATTTTTTAATTTTTAAGAAAAGGGGACCTTAATTGAAACGTTTGACGTGAATTACAAGTGATTAGAATTTTAACAAAACTAGATTAATTAGAATTTATTTGATTCATTTTAAAATAACAATATAAACCAATTTGGTTAATTAATGTATGAAAACTATTTTTAATCAATTGGAGAATAAATAAAAAGTTTCGACTAACCTTTTTGAGAAAATGACTAAGTAGAGAAAAAACATTTTTAATGTATATTTGAGAAAAATACCTTAACTTAAAACAATTTTAAAATGAGTAAAAATGTGATTAAGTGAAGAGGCATTAGAGAACATATCTTTTTTAAGAACAAAAAGATTTAACTTAATTAAAGATATAAAATTTTCCCAATATACTTGATTAATGAAATAAAAAGAAGAAATGTATTTAAAGTAAACCAACACAAAGAAAATAACTCATCTTTTGGGAAATCGAATTAAGTTAATTAATAATTCTAAAGTTAGAGTTAATAATAAATAAAGAAAAAAGAACAAACAATAAATAATGATAATTAAATAAGTTAAGAGTAAAGGAGAAATTGAATTTGGGTCTTTCTTGGGCCAAATTCGTTGCTACTTTTGGGGTTTAACCCAATTCCCGTTTTTCGTATACACCTATGTATATCAAGGTATATGATGTATATTTTTGCAAATCTGCTGCACATAACCCTGTATTTCAGCTTCCCAGACTTGTGTTTGGCCTTAGCCCTGTATTTCGCATTTTTAACCTGTGTATCAGTATTTTTCGCTATGTATATCAGTGTATACTTAGTGTATACAGCCCACTTATTGTGCCTTTGGAGGCTCATATTTCAATTTCCAGCTAACATTTTGCCTTCAAGGACTTGTTCGTCGGCTCTGTTGCTAGTAATTAAGGTTGGAATAGAGGAGAAAAGAACATTGGGCCTTCACGACCCATTTTAAAATGCAAGGAAGATGGAACTTGAGTCCAAATTGGACTCTATACGAATTCACATGATACCAAAAAAGAAGCAAGTTAGTCAAAGAAAATATGAAATGGAACTAGTGAAAGAAATTAAAATAAATAAATAAAAGCTATCACCAACTACTCAAATTAACCGAGGCAAATAAGCCATATATGCTTATACGAACAAGATAACAATCACAATAAGGTTTACTCAAAACATTCAAACAATGGAAGTAAGCTAATCATTATGCCCTTAAGATAGCAAAGGTGAGAAATCAAATGATAAAATTTAAAGAGACAATGAGCAAGTGAGTCACCAAAATTGCCTGGTAAACCCACAATCGATAACTTAAGCAACTGGAAAAAGGCATTCAAACCACCTTTTGCAACTTTAAAGCAACATTAGAATCAAATAGGGCAGGTAGGATTTAGTCAAACATTATTTTATAGATGAGCTTTCCAAATAAATGTAACAACAAGAAATGAGCAGCAAATGACTCGAAATCTGCACGAGAATACAATCTAGTACTCACATTATTTGGACGGACTTTTTCGTTACTTGTTTAACTCTTACAACATTGAATCAAGCTAGGTAAGAGAAGAAAAAGGGACAGTTGGCAGATTTGTTATCTACTCCTATTGAAATTGATTTAAACACCAAACTCTAACATGTACTAGCCATTTCGAAAGGAAACCAAAACAAGCTCCACGAGACCAAAGCCAAACAACGGTAAGAACTACATGCCGCACTCTAGAATAGCATATGATGTCATACTAATCCAATTAGTAATTTTCCAAATAATGAACAGAGGAAATCAACGTATCATAACAAAGAATAAATATCCAGCATAGATTAAATCTAGGTGAATAAAATTCGCATTTTTGGTTACAATTTCATATGCAAAGCAGAAAGAAAACTTGGTTTTTCATTAAGTACTCATTTTCATGTAAAAGAAGACTCTTCTCTCGCATATTAAGATTATCATCTTGACACGAGGAAATTATTCATTGAGCATGTAAACTACATAAAAAACTCTAAACATTTAATGACAAAGAGGCATTATGAACAGTTTATGAAGAACAAAGGGTCAAAGAAACATGTTTTTAGAGTAATAATCCCACCATTTAAGTGATGGTCTTACCCAAACTTAGCAAAGCATTACGGATAGGAATACATACTACAGATACACATATTTATATAAAGGAAAAAATGACAAATATACCCCCGAACTATCGTAAATAGTATGCAGATACCCTCCGTCATACTTTTGGGACATTGGTGCCCCTGCCGTCCAAAAACTAGAGCATATATGCCCTTCACTCTAACGGAAGACTAAATAGGGACACGTGGCACAATCTTATCCATCGATAAATGTCGGATCGGTGGATAAGATTATGACACGTGTATGTCTGTTAGTATAAAGGGTATATATGCTCGAGTTTTTGGACGATAGGGACACCAATATCCCAAAAGTATGACAGAGGGTATTTGCATACCATTTACGATACAAGGCCAAACTTCAGAGGATTTAATGAGATTGAAAATATGAGCAGGCCACTGATATGCTCAAATTACACCTCCCTAAAAAAGTATAAGCGATCGTTATCAAGTAAAGAACCCAACTTGGAGGTTGGGGTCGATCCCACGAGGAATATGGTTTAGACTTAAACTTAACTTACGATTATGTTCGTTTAGTCAACGTATTTCTGAGATAAGTAAGTAAGGGGGGGGGATTGTGAAACAAATGCTTGATTGTAGTTAAGTAATAAGTGAGCAGGATTCAAACTTTGTTGTTATCAATGAGAGAAAGTAACTAGGGTGTATGTGTTCCCCATAAGCTCATAACGCGGTAATCCTAATAATAACAATCATTTCCTAGTGTATTACATGCAAAGTGATAAGTTATGTATCTCTAATTTCTTGGTCCGGCAACTAGATAATTTCACCCCGCACCTTGGTCCGGCTACGTGTGTATAATTTACTGACCCTTACCTTTACCTCATATTAGATATCACATCAATGTATGACTTAGTTTTTACCCTCGCACCAATTGACATTAGACTATTAGATAGTATCACACTAAATCTATGTTGATAATTCTTTTCTTATTAACTACCTCCTTGGTCCGGCAAATAGCAACAAGAACGTTTGCAACCGCTAAAAAGACTTCTAAACGAAAGAATGATCAATGCACGCAATAACACTATTCAAGAATTACTTAGTTACTATTCATACTTTGTTAATCGCTCATGGTTCTCACAACCCTAGTTGTGGATTTAGTTAACCATAATAGCAAGAACACAATTCATATTTTTAGATGAAGAAATCATGAACTTACGTAATGGGAAGAAGAAAGCCAGAGTCTCAACTTGAATTTCGAAGTCAAAATCTTCAAAACTAACTTAGGAAATCAAGAATAGCTAAAATTGCAAGTTAATCTCCAAATACATCACCTAGAACAAAAGTAATAAGGTCTAACTCCCAAAAACGAGGTTTACAAGCCCTATATATAGGAAAATAAGTCCCAACTAAAAAGGAAATTAAATAAGGAAATAAAGTTTCTGGATGCGGTTTCGATTTATGACACTGACCTATGGACCTTGGACTGACCTACGGTTTGTAGGTCCCTTCCATGGTTTGGGACTTAGGTAAATTTCCAAAGCTCAAAATTTCCACCTCTCAGGAACAATTGACGGCTCAGCAGGACGGACCGTGGTTTGATCCACGGTCCGTAGATCCTCCTCCGTAGCTCCATACTTAGACTTTAAAAATCAGGTACTGGAATCCCCTTCTTTGAATCATTTGACGGAATTGCAGGACGGCCCGTAGGTCGATCTACGGTCCATCGTTTGTAATCGTAGTTCCACACTTAGTCAAGAATTCCCTGATTTTCCTTCAAGCCATACATGTCCATCTATGCCTACTATCTACGGGACGTGACTGGACCTACGGTCCGTAGATCACGTCCGTATATGCCCTTTTTTGCACATTCTTCAGCTGTGTCTCTCAACTTCCACATCCGAACTTATTTCCTGCAAACATGATAAAAACACATTATACCAATACCAAATATCCCTAGACACACACAACTCTTAAGTGAAATATATTAAAAATACCGTAAACTCACGGTATATCAACACCCTCAACTTAAATTTGTTGTTTGCCCTCAAGCGACGCACTAAGACTCTATACGACACTTGTATAGAAGAAAACATTCAAGCACAAGCAATCACATGGCTTTCTATCCCGACTCTCTTTTTGAGTGCAAATCTTTTCTCTTAGACTCAACAAGCTAACTCATGCGGATCAAAATATGACAAAGATCGACCAATCAACACACAACATTCACTGTTTCACTATCACCAAGGTACCAACTTTCCTACAATGTAACTAGTGCCCTCACTTCAAACTAAATCCTTTTCACACATAATCTATGAATTTTTGAATTTTAGGATTCATTCAACACTCGCGCTCAGAAGTGACTTCAAGTACAGTTAGTGCTCAATACCATAGGCTTGCCCTTATTTTCACTGCTTAGACTCTCCAAAGTAATTGCTAGGATCACTATAGGACTTTTCTTAGCTTGTAACGTAGGCTCAGGGTCAGGTGTGGTACATTTAGGTACTTTTTAGTGACTTTCTGCCCTCGTTGACATTACATTGGCTATTTACCTCTTCCTTGACCTATTTTTGGCAACTTTTCATCTCAATTTCTTTCCCTTAACTCTTCTCAACCAAGGATGCGACTTTTGACCTTTTGTTCTTATTTCTCACTTTCTTCTTTTTCTTTCACTTTATTTTCTTTTATTTCTTTCAACACTTTTCGTTTTCTTCTTTTTGCACAAAGTCACATTCTCTTTCATACTTTTTTCTCTTTTCAATACTAAACTTTTTTCATACCCCTTTTCCATTTGGTTTCCTTTTTCATAGCCATCATCAACTTATGCATTTTGCGTTAGTTGAGGTGCACATGTCTGATGTCGGACTAGGGCTAAGATCAAGGTAACTTTTGGGCTTAGCCACCCTCAACTTAGGCTTTTGGCCTAAGTCAAGGTGTACATGTCCTAGGAGGGACCGGGGATAAGACAATGTTTTAAGGGAAGGTGAGTTAGGTGAATCAAAAGAATTGGTCAATTTTAGGCTCAAATATTTGGATCAAAAGGGAATAATGCTACCATTTGGTTAGATCAATTTAGGCTTAAGTGGACTAATTTGAACAATGGCCTATGATCACTTCCTAACTTCTAGCCTAGATTATCCTAGTAGGACCAACGGGGCAAGTTCTAGATTGGCACAAATCTGTCTGAACAATCAACCATTCTCACACACTCTTGGCACATAATTTCATTATCAGATTATCAGATTATCAGATTACCAAGTTTAAGTTTTAGCTTAAGTCATGAGATCAAATTGGTTCTTTATCTTGTCATACTCAGAGCCAACACATTCAACTCATTCTAGCCTACAAATTTTAGCACATATAACAAATTTTGGACGGGTATCATTTTTCATTCTTAATTATGCCATCATGCTTCATTCTTTCTCATGCTTCTACACATACAATCCTAACACATGCTGGTTCAACAGAAATTAAAACAGTCTCTTGCGGAAAAAGAACACAGGCAAGAAAACTCCAAGAGAGGTTTATGAGTTGGGTTACTACGACTTCACCCTATCACTCACAATCCATTTACCCCACCCCCAACAAAATAGAGTGCAATTGTCCCCAATGCACAAAAAGTAAAGAGTAAAGGATTGGTTGAAGCAAACCTATGGCGCATAGCGCCGAAGACTCATCAACAAACGGGTGGGTCCAGTTTCCTGGAGCCTACTGGAACAACACTTGGGCCACCCTCAGTAGTGCCCACGTCCTCTATTATGGCACCCTCAGTAGTTCTATCAATCACTCTAACCGCACCATCAGTGGTGCTCACATCATCTCTCACAGCAGCCACAACCTTAGTTATGGACCTAGAACTCGAGGCTCCAAGAGTACCCTCACAAGCCCTCTGCTGGCGCAAGTCCTCATCCATAATGGAAGCTCTCCTAGCTTGCTCGATCTACTGGCGCTCCTGCTTCTTAATCCGTGCATCCTCAGTAGCATCAGAAGTGCGACTGGAGCGAGGCCTCTTCCCTCTGGAGTGCGTGGGCTCGGGCTGTGTCATATCCTCTCTGAATAGAGCGTCTAGCATTGTATCATCAGCAAGTGTAGTAGGTGCCGACTCTGGCTCATCTGTGGGTGGGGCAAAGATGGCATCAAGGTCGGCCCGGAGGCTGTCCAACTCGGTCCGAAAAGATGAGAGATCTGTGGTGGGGGCTAGTCACGCGAGGACTCTCAACTCAAAGGCATCCAGACGCTTATGCACGGCCTGGACCTTCTGGTCCATCATGGTCTCCATCCTCCGCTCCATCCTATCCTTAGACTCTGTAATAGACCGATGCATCCATGGCTTCACATCTTGGAGCAGTGTGGCCATCTGAGCCTCCAATTTTTGAACTCGAACCAAGGGAAAAAAAACAGCTCCTAAAGATAGTGTGGCTCTGGATGACCTAAGGTCCCGACTGGCGTCCTGAGATGGGGAGGTTGGGGAATCATCAGTGTGGGCCGGAGGGGCAGGGTCCTCACACTGCGACTGCTCCACATCAGCTACTAACTATGCTCTTAATAGCGGCACCTCAATCTGTGGACCACATCGTGGGGTAGCTACATTGGCCTCATCCCGAATAAGGCTGATGTCAAGGGTTCCAGTAGCCTGTACCAATTTGTCGCAATGCTAGATAGGCACCCAAGAATCCCTGAACAACAGGAAGATCATACACGGGAAAGGTAAAGTATTGCTAGACCTAAACACCCTCTCATGGATCTCTGCCAATAGCATGTGAGCAAAGTCGATCTCGAACCCAGCTACCAAAACCGCAACCATCACCGCTCTATCCCAAGTAAGCGCATTATCAGCCTTAGTGGGCGATACCATGTTCCATACCAAAAGCCAAAAGAACTTGACTACCAAATTTAGGGTAGCTTTCCTAATACCCAAGTGTGGTGTGCTGACCCACTCTGCGCGCTCTCCGTCCACAGCTATGTACCTGGCCAACCAAAGTAATACAACCTCCCTTTACTCTGCATTCCACTGTAATGCTCCACTCCTCACAATATCCCACCGGTAGTCAAATTCTGCGGTGTTGAGTGCCTAAGTGGTGCCCGTACCATAGAGGAATCGACTGATGGTGATCTGCGATATGTCCATCGAAACCCCTCAGACTAGAGTGGAAGTGAGAGGGGCCTGGGCTGTGGGCTTGGATCATTTGTCGATAGAGCCACGGAGTGTGGCAGCATAGGAGGCATAGAACTCCCTTACTATCTCTTCGCTATAAGTCCCCAGGAGCCGAGCCATCCACTCGCATTTGTGTTGCTGAAAGAGCCGGTGGATGTTGGGTATGGTGTGTAGGATCCCCGTGAGAACTCTGTGATCCTCTATGATAAGCCGGGCCATCCTATTCTTCTCAGTCATCATATTGACATCCCTATATATCTGCCACTGTCCCTCTACACACCACCTGTTTGGCTCCTCCGCAACTGGGACAGGGTCGGTGTTAGGTCGGACGGGAATATCCCCCGTACTAGTGGCCTCATCAGACGAGGTTGTCCTCCTGTGTGAACTAGAGCCTGTTGCGGAGCCAGAAGGAGACTCTGAAGCAGAGGTGGATGCAGAACCAGAAGCAGACCCAACCAGTGATCCGATCAGTGTATCCTCCTCATCAGACTGGGAGGCAGTGACTATGTCGGGAACCACCTGCTTGGATTTATTCCGGTTAGTCCGGGGTGCTGTGGGGGATATCCCTCCAGTGGGGGGAACATATGCGGGGTCATTCTCCGCATCAGTATCTTCGTCAATTAGGTTGCGGGTTGGTGCCGTTGATTTGGACCTACCCTTTGCGGTGACGACCGGAGCTTTATTTGGAGCCATGGTACCTGTAGAGGGTTAATTAGTATCATTATAACCTAAAAACACACTCAAAAAAATTTTAGAACCAAGAAAGAACCAAAACAAAAACTAAAAAATTTCTAGACAGTAGATGACTTGCTGACCCACGGTGGATACCTACGGTTCGTGGAAGGAACCACGATCCGTAGGTCCCCTCCGTAGGTCAGAGTACCCAAAAGAACGGTCTCTAGTGTGAACCACAGATGTGCAGAATGGTCCGTAGATCAAACTAAAGACCGTAGATCGAACTACGGACCGTAGTCCACCTCTGTGGTTCCACACTTAGCATGGTTCGGTTTTGTTCAGAGTCACGACCCCGACCTACGGTCCATGGATGGGGTCTCGTAGGTCGGATCTGTGCTAGGTTTTGGATCTTTTTACTATTGTACACCAAGTTCATTCATCAATTCATTCAATCCTAGGTCTATTCAATCATTTCAACATAAAACAAGATAGTTCATCATCCCTAGGGTTTCGAATACATGCAATTCAACTCATTATTCAGCCGACAGAGGAAAACCTAAGTCAGAACATTTACTTTGGACCAGTTAACATGCTTTGTTCATCAATTAAAATTAACACACATGATACGCTCAAATTATACCTCCCTAAAGAAGCATAAGCAATCGTTATCAAGTAAAGAACCCAACTTGTAGGTTGGGGTCGATCCCATGAGGAAAATAGTTTAGACTTAACTTTAACCAACAATTATATTTGTTTAGTCAAATTACTTCCAGAAACAAGTAATTAAAGGGGGAATTTGTGAAACAAATTGTAAGAATTCAGTAATTAATCAGTAAACAAAAGTCAATTTTGGTTGTTATCAAGATGAGAGAATTAACTAGGGTATATGTGTTCCCCACAAGCTCATAACACAGTAATCCTAGTAATAACAATAGTTTCCTAGTGTACTACATGAAAGGTGGTAAGTTAGGTATCTATAAATCCTTGGTACGGCATCTAGAGGATTTCACCCCGCATCCGGCTACGTGTGTATAATTTACTAACCCTTACCTTTACCTCATATTAGACATCACATCGATGTTTGGCTTAGTTATTACTTTGCACCAATCGACACTAGACTATTAGATAGTATCACACTAAATCTATGTTGATAATTATTTTCTT
>JAJOOO010002587.1:0-19435 GCA_029582685.1 Solanum piurae
CTTGAAACTCAATGCTCAACTCGAAACTCTTGACTTAACTTGAACTAACTTGAAACTTGAGCCTCAAAATGAAGTTAAAACATTCAATGAAGACTCTTCAACAACTTTGAAAACTTGCTTTGACTTAAAATGCTTAACTTCTAGGCTTGACTTTGATCCTAACTCTCTTGAATGGAATTATGGATTTAAGGATCATGTTTTGTGTTTGGAAAGACCTCATGGTGTTTAGGAATGATTTAGGAGTGATTTAGCACAGCTAAACTTAAGAAAATTTACGAAATTAAATTCTGAAAACAGAGGAGTCTGCGTCCTGTCCGCGACGCGGAGAAGCTTTTGTTCACCGAGGGAACACAGCCGCGACGCAGACTTGCTTCATGCAATCTGCCCGGCTTTTCTCCTTCACGTTACCAATTCTCAACTCTCTTAACTTCAAAGGTTTTCAGCCCCAAACACTTAGAATCATAAAACCCTCAACATACCATAGATTTGAACTCAAACAACCACCAAATCATGTCCCAAACCAACAAGAACTTCAACACAACACAACTACAACTTCAACACAACACAACTACAACTTCAACAACATTAACCAATCTTTTCTCAGTAATAAAGATGAGTTTGGTGTGTGGGGGAAAGAATCAACCCAACACTATGAACTCACATACCTCAATAGGGATCACCCCCGACAATATCCACGACGATTTTTGATGGAAACTTGTTGATCTCCTCTTTCTTCTCTTCTTCTTTCTCCTTCTTCCCTTCTTCTTCTCTTCTTCACTCTCAAGCCCTAGCTTTCACTCTCTTAAAATTGAACAAAATGATCCAAATATCAGCCTAACACAACAATATATCCTCAAAAGAAATAGCTAGGGAAAAGACCAAAATGCCCTTAAAAATTTCCGGACGGATTCCCTGTCAACTGCCCAACTTTCAAAGGGCATATCTCACTCATACGAACTCGGAATTGAGCAAACTCGGTGGCGTTGGAAATATCATTCCACAAACTTTGCAACCATAACTGGAACTCCACCTAACTCATCCTGAGCTAGAATTTATGGCTGTTCAAAGTTGACCACAAACTCACCTTTTCCATACTTTGCCAAAATTTTCCAGATTTTTAAATTCCTTCCAAAAGTGAAAATTTCCAATTCTAAGCCTCTTCAAAGCTATTTCAAATTGTCGGATGTTACACAAGGTGTGCTAGCCAAGCATGCATGCACTCTTCAAAGTTACAAAACCTACTTTAGTGAAAGCGACCCTCCCACGGATGCTCTTGGCCCTTTGTAAATGAACTTTTTGATGTTCAACCTAGATAAAAACTCGAAACATGAAGGTTTTTGGATTGATGTCCCCCTTCATATTTGTATTTATCTTTCGATTAATATGTAACACCCCGAAAATTTTTAACATAAGACTCGAACCATTTTTCATTTCTGAATAAGATTTTATTGAGTGACTCTTAATTGTTCATAGGTGTTAAGTTCAATTATTTAGTGTTGGGAATGATTTTGGATAAGAATTAAGGTCACTGGAATCCTCTAGCACAAAGTTGAGTTGAAAGCTTTCTTTCCAATTGAGCTTCACTATGAGATTTTGTCACGACCCATACCGTCGTGATTGACACCCACACTAACACTCCGGTGGGAGAACCACTACTACAACCCAAACCAAGCAACTAACCAAAACTAAGGCATTTAAGTATATGAAAGCAGAAATAATAGCTAAAAATTGAAGTTTCCATAAACTTCAACAAAAGATCTAACAACTAACAATGCGGAAGAATTAACCTAGAACCTGAAAGTCATCGTACCAAAACATCTAACAATGAATCAAGTTTGAAAAAGAAGGGATACAACCCCATACTAATGAACTAACTAAAAAAAATGTCTAAATCTAGAAATGTGGACATAGACGAAAGAGAATTCATGGCAGCCCGGAAGAATTGTCTCACCCTTGAATTCGAAGTGACGATCACTGATCTCCTAAGCGAGGTCTGTCAGTAGCCGCTTGAAGATGACCTATACTCAACAAAAATAAGAGCAAGTGCAGTATCAGTACACAACCACAGTGTACTGTTAGGATCACGCGGCTATCCCACTAGTGAAACATAAGCAAGTCAAGACAACATTATAAATACATGCATAAATATCAACATATACAATATTATCAACATTTATGAACAACGAACAACTTCACATTTATATCAAATCATTGGTCCTCTCATGGAACCCAAACCCAAACAGTTAGCATACCAGAACGTGGTATCCGATCCCATAATTATGCCAGAACGTGGCAACCGATCCCATAGTTATGCCGAAACGTGGCAACCGATTCAAGTTAGTTATGCCGGAACGTGGCAACCAATCCATTCAACACACCACAATAACAAACACAAGTATATCTTCAAGATCATACATTTAAGTCATGATTTCATGGCAATCATCATTCATCTATCTCATTTACAATAAATGTGATAAACGTTGCAACATTCATACATATACAAGTATCATAATGAAGCAAGAAGAAGCATACATCACACAATCATAGAATCACAATCATCACCTACCTCGAAACAAGCTTGAAACCCTAAGAAATTTGATCCTTCCCTTTCCGAATTCGTTCCTCTTGTTATTGGTCTACAAACAATCAATATAATACGGGAATCCGATCCCATAATTATGCCAAAACGTGGCAACCGATTCAAGTTAGTTATGCCGGAACGTGGCAACCGATCCATTCAACACACCACAATAACAAACACAAGTATATCTTCAAGATCATACATTTAAGTCATGATTTCATGGCAATCATCATTCATCTACCTCATTTACAATAAATGTGATAAACGTTGCAACATTCATACATATACAAGTATCATAATGAAGCAAGAAGAAGCATACATCACACAATCATAGAATCACAATCATCACCTACCTCGAAACAAGCTTGAAACCCTAAGAAACTTGATCCTTCCCTTTCCGAATTCGTTCCTCTTGTTATTGGTCTACAAACAATCAATATAATACGGGAATCAATAAACAATCATTTATTACCCGGATTACTAACAATTTTATGAACCCTAGATCAAACCCCTGATCCCAATTATCTAAATTAGGGTTGTTTCCACCATAGAGTCTATAAAAAAACCCTCCCCCATCAATATTCACCCATCAATATTCGAAAAGAAGCATTACCCCAAAAACCACATACATAAAATGGGAACCTCCAACAAAAGGATTCAAACTAAACATGGACCATTCGTCAATGGGTAACCCGGGGAGAGGAGGAATAGGGGAGTAATTAGGAATATAAAGCGAGAAGGGGTATTAGGCTATCTGAGAAACCTTTATAATACAAATTCCTTAACAGCAAAATTGACAGCACTACTACAAGGAACGGAGTTGACATTGAACAACAACTTGATGCCACTAGAAATCAACATCGATTGTGAGGATATAATTTCCCTCCTTGAGAATGACCACACGCAGCTTACTCTAATATATTGTTTTATTGGAGGGTGCTAATCTAGAAGGGGGGAGGGTAATTCAGCATAGCTACCACAAAGCAAACAAAGTGGCATATGCTTCTAAAAGGATGGAAATAATATGACGCAGGCCAACTATATTTTCTTCTTGGAAGTTCCACCGATGTTTGTCTTGGAAAAGCTAGAGGCAAACATAGCGGGTTCTTATTTTGTTAGGATGACTAATGCCCATACTAATCTAGACAAATGTATTATTAGTACTACTACTGCTCCAAATCCATTCTAGACAACTATAAATAAAAATAAAATACTAAAAATATTAGAAAGATTACATATAAATATTTAGCATGTAATGACTAGCAGGCATCGAAGAGAAAAGTGTGCTAGCCAAGCATGCATGCGCTCTTCAAAGTTACAAAACCTACTTTAGTGAAAGCGACCCTCTCACGGATGCTCTTGGCCCTTTGAAAATGATTTTTTTGATGTTCAGCCTATATAAAAACTTGAAACTGGAAGGTTTTTGGATTGATGTCCCCTTTCATATTTGTATTTATCTTTCGATTAATATGTAACACCCCAAAAATTTCTAAGATAAGACTTGAATCATTCTTCATTTTTGAATAAGATTTACTGAGTGACTCTTAATTGTTCATAGGTGTTAAGTTCAATTATTTAGTGTTGGGAATAATTTTGAATATGAATTAAGGTCACCAAAATCCCTAGCACAAAGTTGAGTTGAAAGCTTTTTTTTCCAATTGAGTTTCACTATGAGATTTACTTGGGTCAGCTTCAACTGACCATATCTTTTAGCATACAAAGAGTTAGGTGGCCCATGACCTACCAAATTTAAGGTATTTGAGTCCTCATTCCAACATCGCCAAGTTTGCTTAATTTCAAGCTCGAAGTAAAATGTTATATCTGTTTGAATGAAGCCTTTCTAGTTAAGGCATCTGATTCATTTCAGAAAAGGGTATTTTGGTCTTTTTCTTTTTCCCACTAGGCCTAGCACTTTTTCCCCAACCAATTAACGTTATAATCAGATGCTAAACCATTCTTTGTCTTTCCTAAACACTTTAAAAAATAAGAGAAGAGTTCAAGAGGAGAAAGAGCTAGGTTTTGAGCGTTCATCAAGATCCCGTCGATTTTCACCAAATCATTGTTCTTTCCATGTATATAAGGCTTCTCACAGTGTTGGGCTTGTTCGTCCTCACTCTATACATCTAATTCATCCATGAAATCATTGTATATAAAAGATTCTTGAGTAGTTCTTTATTATAGTTTCATTCTTTAACAATGGAGGTTATGAGTTTCTTGGATTGAGGATCTTTAGTATGAGTTGTGTTTCTTAAAAGGATTTTATGAAATTCTCTTGTAATTGTGTCAGGTTTGAGAAACAAGAAGAGTTTAGGAGAAATTTCCCAATTCTAACCTAGTTTGAATCTTGATTTTTTTTTAAAAATAATCGAAGTCATTGGAAAAGAGCAGGGACGGTGCTCCACCAGTACTCTAGGAGTGTTGGGGTGACGCTCCAGTAGTACGCCCAAATCTAGCCCCATTACTTTGGGGCCCGGCGCGGTGCGCCACTAGTACGACAGGAGTGTTGGGGCAACGCGCCAACAATACGCCAGGAATCACTGAGCCAATTTTTTCTTGTTTCATCCGGTGCATATTCCTTTAATTTTTGGCTATGTTTCACTAATTTTCATTAGCTCCTAAAGGCTCCATTCCCTCTTGAGAGTTCCTGCATATTCTAATCATATGTCATTTTTTCATTCAAAACTAAAGTGAGTTTAAGAGAAAGGTTCAAGAGATTTTATTGAGTTATGAGTACTGAATTTCTATATTATTATTGAGGTCCTTGAGTTGATTCGTTTGTGTCCATATTTCCGCATGAATCCTATAAATGGAGTATTCTTGAGATGAGTAGTATCGTTGAGTTATGAGTTCTTGAGTCCTTGAGTTCTGAGTATTGAGTTTTCTATATTGTTATTTAGATCCTTGAGTTGATTCGTTCATGTCTATATTTTAGCATGAACCCTATTTTGAGAATCTTTTAAAGCCAGCGATTGTGTTTTAACTGAGTTTTTGAGGAAGTAAAGAGGACTTTGAGAAAGAGTATAATGGAACTAAGTATTTCCCAAATGTTTCATTCTTACATGAAGAAAAAGAGTATTATTTTGAGAAAGGAGAAACTTTGATTTCTAAATGAGTTTATATGTTTAAAGATATTTCATAGAAGTTACCTCTTTTAAGAGGATAGTTTTAGCAATTATTTCAATCTAGAGAAAGAGTATATTTTATACATTTGAGAATGAGTATATATATTATTGGGAGAGTATTGAGCATCGATATGGGGATGAGTTCAGACAACTCAAAATCCTGATAAACCATGTATGCCAACATGGGTAAAGGATCATACTTTTTAGACAACTTCTTATTACTTTCGAGCATGGCTTAGTGGATCAACTTAGTTGAGGTGTTCTATACCCTAGCAAGGTATATGACAGTTTTGACAACATGGGCCAGACGTTGTATCACCACGCAACTCATAGTGATGGTTGTTGGTTAGAGAATCTTCCAAATAGAGTTAAAAGTGTGTTTTTATTATATCACTTAACATGTTGAGTTCAGAAATAAGTAAGCATCTTTGCAAGGTTTTAATGATTTGATTTCCTTACTTCTTTACATTCAGTTGAGTATATATCTATATCTAATGCAGTTCTTTCATTTAGTAAATTATTATTCAACTATATTATATACTCATACATTCAATGTACTGATGTCATTCGACATGCATCTTTAAAGAGGCAGATACAGGTTCTTAGGATCCTCAACAAGATTCTGTTGAGATCACTTCATCTGCTTGCCAGCTTTTGAGTAAGACCTTCTTGCTTCCGTAGGACTCTAGTTTTATGAGTTGTTAGTATTAATAACATTTTGAGTAGTAGTGGGTCTTGTCCCGACACTCGTTTATATACAGTAGAGGCTTCATAGATAGACAGTTTTGGAGAGTCTTTTAGTTTTCAGATGTTTTATTTAAACTTATATTTCATAATCAGTATATTCAGTAAAGTTTTGACATTCAGTAAACTATTTTTTAAACATTTCTTTCAATTTGATGCTTATGTATGCTTGAGTTAGTCTTCCGCTTGTAGTCAGCAAGGATAAGGGTTGGCTTGGGGACCAACAATGGTTCTCGAGTACTGGCCACGTCCAGGGTGTAGGCTCGGGTCATGAAAAGCTTGTATCAGAGCACAGAGTTCAAGTGTCCTAGGGTGTCTATGAAGCTATGTCAGTAGAATCTTATTTATGGTTGTGAGGGCCCCACTTCTATAAATGAGGGACTACAGACATTTGAGAAAAAATTTCCTTCTTCCATACTCTAAATCAAGTAATAAAAATGTCATATGGAACTTATTCATACTCGTGCGTTTTCTCAAAACCATTCAATTACCCCTCATACTCAAGGTGGTTTAAATTGTAAAGCCCAGATCCTTATCGATGAGTTACTCTCAGGTAAAGATTTTAGAAAGTCATGAGATAGTAGAGGGGCTTGTGAGAAGCCCGTGAGTAAGCTTAAGTGTTTATATTTGAAAGATTGCACTCTTATTCATATAAATCATGCGTTTGAGCTAGAAGCGAGATGTACTCCCAGAATCTCTTCTCTAAATTTTATTCAAATGAAACCCTTCTGAGAGGAGTGTGTTCTAGAATGCTTGAGTAGTAATTATTATCTCAAAGATAGTATGAGTTATGATGTTATGAGCCTCTGGTAATAGAAGTTCCCAGAGTTAGAAAAATGCATTTAGAGGTATAGAAATCTAAGGTAGAGAGATAGTGATGAAATAATTTATGTTGTTGCAATCATGTGCTCAGTAAGTCATTAATGAGGAGTTTACCTTTATGTGTAGGCTAAAGATTAATAGTTTTGTGTGGATTTCATGATAGGAGATAGAGGAATAGTTATAGGTCATGATGAGTTAGAGTACACTTTAACCAGAAATGAGTTTATGTCAATGTGTTATTGTGTTAGCGAAGACCTACTATTGTTGTTGAATAGAAAAGCAGAGTATTCATGAGGTGATAGATCTAATCTAGGCTTATGATTTTTGGAAGTCAGAGTCCCAGGGTATTTAGAAGGTTATAGAACTAATTGGGGAATGATGTATAGTGAGTTGGTAAATAGTACATAGGTTGTGAAAGATAATATGTTGATAGGTTGTAACTAGATAGATTATGAGGCAAGGATCGCCTTTTTGTGCCATGATGTTTTAGGGATCTCGTGTTTTATTGATTATATCTACTAGTTGTAAGTTAGTGTAGTATATGATAAGTGGTTGTTGCCCATGTCTAGTACTAGACACTAAGCTTGAATTAGAGATGAGTGTTGTGATAAAAAAGGATGGCAACATGAGGGTGAAGATGTTAGTTCTGAGATCGGTATATTTGACATAGATTAGGTGAAAAATTAAGATGTTAGTTGCAATAAATGTGAGTGGTACAAGTGTGGTCTTATGACTCCTATATGAGAGCAATGAAATGAGGCTAAGTCATTAGATTAGCAAGACCATTAAGGAGTGTACCCGAGATCATATGTAGTCGGACGAAGTTCTAATTGAGTTAATGAATTTCTATATGTGCCTAGATAGTATATTTGATTATCAATATGGAGTAGACTTATGTAAGAATTATGTATTACCCTTAAGAGTTGGTTGAAGGGACTATATATAGCCAACGATGAGCATTTCAAATATAGTTCAAGTTTTCCTCTGGTTAGATTGATATGAACTTAGAAGGACGATACTAGTGGGCTAAGAAGAAGAAGTCATACTATTAAGAGTTCAATTAAATGACTTTATAGGTAAGTGCGGGTAGAGATTATAGAAAGTCTTCTATAGAAGAAGGAAGAGTTAAAAAAAAGTAACTTAGAAATAAGTCCTAGAAGGAATCTTAGTATTTGCACATGAATAATTCTGTAGACATAGTATTAGCGTGCCCCAATTATTCCAATAAAAAAAATATAGACCAGTTTAGAGATGATGTAATAGATTCATAGCTTTTAAGTATGAGCTTTAGACCTAAGGGTGAGATGATAAGATGAGAAATCAAGTGAAGTGTTGAGAATCAGATAATGATGTCTTCAGAAAGAGTTAAAGTGATATATCGATCAATTCATACTCTAGCGTATTCCTCAAAGTTCTGTCATTAGAACATCTTGTTGTTGTTCCTAATATCATAATTGTGTCTATGACTTATTCTCATACACTTCAGGTGGATTCACATCTATGCTCAATTCCCAGAATGAGGGGCAAATACTTTAGCCCATTGATCTCAATCTTACTCCATAAAGTTATAAATATTAGCCTCGTGATATGAACCTATTCATACAAGCACTTGTGTCTCATAGTATTCTCTATTTTGTGAAGTCATGATTTACTCTCAATGGCTAGCAACATAATGTTATGTCATGCATATTTTTATATCAGATATCTTAAATGAATCGTACTTATGATATTTTGCCTTAGGCTCTTTCAGCGATCCTTTGTAGTTTTGATAGCGATGTTGTCGATAGTAGTTGAGTTATGATAGAGGGAGAGGGTTGATGTTTTTTACTGTGGTACTGATGGTCTTCTTATTCCATCTAAAGTTATAATATGGAGGAGGAATAGGAAGGTGTTTTACTATGAGTAATAGTTAAATGAGAGAAATTAGTCGGTTCCTGGTAGTAATGTGTGAATTTTCAATTGGTAGAGATAATGAGAGAATGAGAAATTCTTAGAAGGATTGGTTAGTAGAAGTCCATATAGTGGTTATAGTCCTGGACTTGAATGTTTTATATATTGTTAACATGTGGATAAATGCATGATGCATTAGATGTTTCTTGATATGGGATCAGGGTTGGTTGAAGGCAGCTATAAGGAGAAGTATTCTTCGGATGAGATTCCCTGTAGAGGTATAGAACCTGAATCCTGTGATTTATATGAGAATATCACCTTATGTTAAGTATGTTGTGATTTGAGTTAGGCTTGAATATAGTAAGAGCATACGGTTAGACTCAGACCATTGTAAGAGTAGTGATATACCCTTGTTGGAGCTATGAGTTGCAGCCAATGAGGTCATGTGACAAGAAAGAAAAGCATAGTTCATAAGTGTTTCTAAATTAACTTCAAAACTATCAGTCATATCACTCAAAGTGTGGTATAATTATTCTTACTTCATGCCCAGATATCCTTGCTTCATGTAAGATAACTTCAAATTGATCATGGCTTTGTTCAAAATGATATCATTCTTGACTTATGTGCTATAGACAGTTCCAAACTCTTAGGAGGAATTATTTCCGCCTATGTTGTAGGCAAGTTTAAAAGTCAGAAAGATAGTAAGAGTAACTCCTTTCCTTGCCATTCTTTGTCCAGCCATCATTCAAGGATGAATAATCCCAAGGGGAATATATTGTAACACCCCAAAAATTTCTAAGATAAGACTCAAACCATTCTTCATTTGTGAGTAAAATTTTACCGAGTGACTCTCAATTGTTCTTAGGTTTTAAGGTCAATTATTTAGTGTGGGAATGATTTTGGATATGAATTAAGGTCACTAGAATCCCCTAACACAAAGTTGAGTGGAAAGCTTTCTTTCCGATT
Source organism: Solanum piurae (assembly GCA_029582685.1). NCBI lineage: Eukaryota > Viridiplantae > Streptophyta > Magnoliopsida > Solanales > Solanaceae > Solanum > Solanum piurae. Next base: position 10,126 of record JAJOOO010002587.1, read on the forward strand.
GAGTTTCACTATGAGATTTTACTTGGGTTAACTTCAAATGACCATATCTTTCAAGACATAAAGAGTTAGATGGCACATAACCTACCAAATGGAAGGCATTTGAGTCCTCTTTTAATACACCACAAAATTTGCTTAATTTTGAGCTCGGAGTAAAAAGTTATACCCGTTTGAGTGAAGCCTCTCTAGTTAAGGCATATGATTCGTTTTAGAAAAGGGTATTTTGTTCTTTTCATTTTCCCACTAGGCCTACAAAGTTTTTCCTCACTCAATTTAGGGTCTAATCATATGCTAAACCATTCTTCGTCGTTCCTAAACACTTCGAGAATAAGAGAAGAGTTCAAGAGGAGAAAGAGCTAGGTTTTGAGTGTTCATCAAGATCCCGTCGATTTTCGCCAAGAACATTGTGTTTAACTTGTTAGTCCACATGGCATACATCTAATTCATCCATGAAATCATTGTATCTAAAGAGTCTTGAGTATTTCTTGATTATAGCTTCATTTTTTAACAAGAAGGTTATGAGTTTCTTGGGTTGAAGATCTTTAGTATGAGTTGTGTTTCTTAAAAGGATTATATGAGATTCTCTTGTAATCGTGTCGGAATTGAGAAACAAGAAGAGTTTAGGAGAAATTCCCCAATTCTAATCTAGTTTGAATCTTGAATTTTACCAAAACAATTCATCGAAGTCGTTGGGGAAGGGCTGGGGCGGAGCGCCACCAGTACGCCATGAGTGATGGGGCTATGCACCAGCAATACGCCCAAATCCATCCCCAGAACTTTGGGGTCTGGCGGCACACCTGGCGTACTGGGGCGACGCGCCAGCAGTACGCCAGAGTCACTGAGCAAATATTTTCTTGTTTCATCCGGCACATGTTACTTCAAGTTGTGGCTATGTTTCCCTTCTTTGCATTAGCTCCTAAAGGCTCCATTCCCTCTTAAGAGTTCCTACATGTTCTAATCACATGTATTAATTTTGATTCAAAACTAAAGTGAGTTTAAAAGAAAATTTCAAAAGCTTTTATTCAGTTCTGAGTACTTAGTTTCTATATTGTTATTGAGGTCCTTAAGTTGATTCGTTCATGTCCATATTTCCCCATGCACCCTATGAATTAAGTATTGTTGAGATGAGTAGTATCGATGAGTTCTTAGATTTCAGTTCTGAGTATTTAGTTTTTTATATTGTTATTGAGATCCTTCAGTTGATTCTTTCCTGTCTATATTTCAAAACCATATTTTGATTCGTAAATTTTGAGAATCTTTTAAAGCGAGCGATTGTGTTTTAAACTGAGTTTTTTGAGGAACTAAGGGGGAGTTTGGGAAAGAGCATAAGGGAACTAAGTATTTCCCAAATGTGTCATTCTTACATGATGAAAGAGAGTATTATTTTGCAAAATGAGAAACTTTGATTTCTGAACGAGTTTATGAGTTCAGAGATATTTCAGAGTAGTTACCTCTTTGAAGAGGATAGTTTGAGCAATTATCTCAAACTAAAGAAAGAGTATGTTTTATACATTTGAGCATGAGTATATATATTATTGGTAGTAGTATTGAACACTGATATGGGGATGAGTTCATACCACTCAAAATCCTCATAAACCATGTATGCCAACATGGATAAAGGATCATACTTTTTTGATGACTCCTTATTGGTTTCGAGAATAGCTTAGTGGATCCACTTAGTTGAGGTGTTTTATACCTCGGCTAGGTATAGGACAATTCTAGAAGCATGGGCGAGACTTTTTATCATCACGTAGCTTATAGTGATGGTTGCCGGTTAGAGAATCTCCAAAATAGAGTTAAAAGTGTATTTTTATTATATCACTTAACATGTCGAGTTCAGAAATGAGTAAGTATCTTTGCAAAGTTTTAATGATTTCATTTCCTTACTTTTTTACATTTAGTTTAGTATACATCTATATTTACTGCAGTTCTTTCATTCACTAATTTGTTATTCAACTATATTACATACTCGTACATTCAATATATTGATTTCATTCATCCTGAATCTTTTAATGATGCAGAAAGGTTCTTAGGATCATCAAGAGTCTGTTCAGATCACTTTGTCTGCTCGCCACCTTTTGAGTAAGACCTCCTTGCTTCCGTTGGAATTCATTTTTATGAGTTGTTAGTATTAGTAAAAATTGAGTAGTCGTGGGTCTTGTCCCGAAACTCGTCTATAAATAGTAAAGGCTTCATAGATAGACATTTTTGGAGTCAGTTTTCAGATGTTTTATATGTTTTATACTCAGTATATTCAACAAAGTTTTGAGATTTAGTAAACTATTTTTAAACGTTTCTTTCAATTTGATGTTTATGTATGCTTGAGTTAGTTTTTCGCTTGTAGTCAGCCAAGATGAGAGTTTGCTTGGGAATCAACAATGATTCTCAAGTGCCGGCTACGTCCGGGGTATAGGCTCGGGTTGTGACATAATCCACATATGGGAGGGATCATGTCAAACCCCCCGTACCACCTAAGAATATACCTTGGGTGGTTTGATTATAATAATAATAATTTAAACAAAAAGACTAGCAGATCGATAAACAAAGCAATTTAATTTGGATGTTCTAATAAATCCATAAATGGTTTAATCAAAGGTCAAAACAAGAGTTTAGCAATAATGTCAAAACACAAACCCTAAAATAAAATAGTTTGCAACAAGTCTTGATCAGTACCACATGACCAGTTTCTTCTTCTTTCTTTTACAGGAAGAGCAGTTTTAAAGGATTTCACAGGAAGAGCAGTTTCTTCTTCTTTGTTTTTTTTGAAAATATTGGACTACTCAGGTATATTTACCCTGAAAGAGCATCTTGAGTAGTTGATATTTTCCTCCATTTCCTATAGGAACCGAATCATATTGGGGCGAGTGATTTCATCATCATGTTCTTCATTAGGACCATCCATGTTCATCATGTCTTCCAGCCAGATTTGGGACGAAGAAGACTGCTACCCATAAGTTTAGTTACTAATTGCCAGAGAAAGTTCAAGATTAGTACCTGCAGCCAGATCAATAATTGGTCGTGGCGCTGGTACATATCTTGTTGCCAGAGAAAGCTCAATATTAATACCAGCTGCAGCCTGCTCATTTTGTCGCAGGGGTGGGACATTTCTTGATGGTGAAAGCAGTGGTCCATATCTTAATGCCAGAGTAAGCTCAAGATTAGGTTCATCCTCGACGTACATTGGCCCTCTATTTGCAGCTTCAATAGGCCTAGTAACATATATATGGTACATTAAATAACTAATTAGCAAAATAATAGAGTTGAAAGGGTTTGTTTTGGTAGAAAACATGAACTTTATTAAATATTATGCATCATTACAATAAATGTTGGAGCATTCGCAACAATGTTCAAAGCAGGCTACTGATTGGAGATTTATAGATGGAAAGGAAGTACTATGAGAGAATTTGTGCAGCCATGATTTTTGCAACCTTCTGTAGCTGGGCATTATGGTGCACAACCATCAATACAAAGACTTTTGGAGGGAAGTTCATAACTGATTCATTCTTTACTACATTAATTTAACTCAAATTAGTTTTTTAAGTAACTTGATATAGCATAATTGGTTTTTCATTAGTGTAAAGCAGTTATACGCTAGTTGTATTTATAACAACAATAAATTGAGTGAAATCCCACAAAATGGAGTCTCAGGGTGGTACGTAGATTATATGTAGACCTTACCATTACTTCTCCGAGGTAGAGATGCTATTTCTGAAAAACCCTTGGCTCAAGCAAATCAAAGAAGTGATTAAAGGAAAAATATGACAGCTAATAGCAAAGCAATAACAATAAAAACAATTTTAGCGGTAATAACTGTGCACATTAACAAAGAGTGTTAAATCCTTTACCGACATTAGCTAATTGCCACTAGATTCATTGTCGCTATAGGATTTAGCGGCACTTACGAAGAGTGCTAAGATATAATCTTGACTAGTAGTTGCCTCTAAAAAAATCATATTTAGTAGAAATTAAACTATTGTCATTAAAGATCATTTTTTTTGTAGTGGCGGAGCATATGTGAAAGAAACCTTAACAAAAATAACAAGGTGAGGTCACCTAATCACAGTAAACCATAGATAAAATCAAATGCCTATTGCCAAGGACTACATGAATATGCTAATACTAAGACTTACACGGAGCTCTGTACTTCCACCCAACGAAAGACATGAATAGGCTAGTAATAAGAAACCTCTACAACTACATTCTAACCTTCTACCCTTATTTGGGACCTCCATACGCTTCTATCTAAGGTCATGTCCTCAGTAAGCTGAAGATGTGTCATATCCTGCCTAATCACCTCTCCTCAATACTTCTTTGGCCTACATGTCTCTCTCATTGACCCTACTATATCCAACCTCTCATACCTCCTTACAAGGGCATCTACACCTCTCCTCTTCACGTGTCCAAAACCATCTTAGTCTCCCTTCCCTCGTATTTTCCACCATGTAGGCCACTCCCACTATGTCCTAGATATCCTTATTCCTAATTGTATCGCTCCTTATATATATGCCCACAACATCCTTACTTTCTCTACTTGCATCTTATGAATCTAGGTGCTAACTGGCCAACACTACTCCGCCTCATATCACAAAGCTCATTTAACCACCACTATATAAAACATACCTTTAAGTTTTGGTGGTACCATTTTGTCACACAAGACGCTGAATAGAACCCTCCACCTCATCCATGCCGCATCAATACGATATGTGTGACATCATCATCAATCTCTCCATTTCCTTAAATCAGAGACCCAAACAGTTAGATCTATCTCTCTTGGTACGTAATAACTTGAGTATCCAAGTCTCACTTTCACGCTGGCCTCATGCTTCACATATTACACTCCAAATACTATGTCTTAGTCCAGCTCAAAATCCGACTCCAGAAGCTCTAGTTGTATTTACATATTTTTAATGACAAAGGCATCCAAGACATAGTTTGGACTATAAAATATAAGAGGTTAACTAAACTTTCTTATTTATTCAAAAAGCAGACAATAGTTGTAGTTCGTAAATTATTCTAAAATGGGTAGATGGTGATTCCAATATTAGGAGTAACATGTATGATGGAATCTTATTATGAGATAGCATAAAAAGTTATACGTAATAAATTATTTACTTGAGTTATTTCTATTCTGAGAAAATTAAAGTATGTCAATAGAAGAATAAAACTCAATAGATATCTAATAATTAGTTAGATACTAGGTAAATTATATGTGCTTCGCACGGGATTGAACTATTTTATTAAGCTTACATATGATCATTCGGTAATATTTGTATTTTCGAATCATACACTACATTATCAAGAACATTTTATCTTAAGGCAAAGTGTTCCTCCGAAATCTTAAAGTGCTATATTTTTTTAATTTTCATTTTTGTAATACAAAAATTATGGGTCATAAAGAGATTTTAAGTATAACAAATAATTCTAAGAGAATCTCCCTGGAAATAGTTGGTCAGGAATAATGAAAATTTTTAAATTCCAAGAAGTTATAAAGAACAACATCAGATGTTAAAAAAGAGACCAAAAAGTGTCGAACAACAACACTCCCAAGTAAAGTGGAACATCACGTCCATACAAGATCATAATTAACTAAATTCAAATGGACGACCTTGGACTCCTTTCTTATGACCCTCCTTCAATCTCTTTTTTATTATTGTATGTCATATCAAGTATATGCTAAAAATGACCCTAAAATTGTTATTATCATAAATGCTTTTTGTCACGTCTCAAAATAGTCATTACTATTTTTAAGGTTTCATATCACCGGCCCCAAATTATTTGGATTAAACCATAGTTATTGTTATGGTTATAGTATGCAGTTAAAATGAATTAATGCATTTATCAACCAAGCAGTAATTAAGTGGCATCTGAATTTTCACAACGGATATTCTAAACCAAAATTTTGACACATAACATATTAAAATCTCACAGCATAAAAATATCAAAAAATAATAATAAAGACGACCTTACTTTCCTAACAATCAAGAAATTAAAAGGCATGTTGGTTAACATATGTTTCAAAATGATAGTCTTTCAGGTTGTATCCAAGTTTACAGTTCACAAATTTAATTGAAAGAATCCAAAATAAAGAGTTATTACTTCTTTATCAAAAAAATAAATACTTTATCAAAAGAATGAGTTATCACTACAACAAAAATGATATTTAACGACAATTAATAGCTTAATTGTCACTAAATATGTATTTTCAGAGGCAATTGGTACTTTGTATAAATGTCCCTAAAGTCTATAGCAACATTGAATCTAATGAAAATTAATTAATGTCGGTAAAGGTTGTAGCACTCTTCGTGAACGTGCATATTTATTGTCGATAAAAATATTTTTGTTATAGTGCATTCGCGACATTTGTTATTTTCACGAAAACTTGATCTCTTATTATGCCATAAAAGAAGAGAAGAAGAAATATGACAAATTAGTTAACTTGCGATAAAAGATGTGGTCTAATTGTCTCTATACAAATATTCTAGTTCTAGGAATAGTGCAATGGCATACAAAATGTTTGTACCTAAGAAAAAAAATCAAAATAATATACTAACTGTGGAAAGCAAGAGAGCAATAATTTTGGTTCTTTTAACAAACTTTATCGTTGGTTCCGTATTAGTTATCAGATATTAGTTGTTGTGTGCTATCAAATATAGCACAACCCACAAGAAATTTTCCCAAAAAGTATATGAAGAAAACCTGTAGAAAGGGACAAAAGAGAAGATAAATTTTAAATCATCCTCACTGGATTTTGAACATAATTCAAAAAAAATCACCAAAATAGCAAAAAGAAATTGCAATAGATACATGAATCACTATGACTTATAGTAAAAAAAATAGGCTTCATGAAATAGGAGGAAGAAAACTTTGAGGAACCAAATGTAATCGATTCAACCATCAACCATTTCAGCAGCGTTGAGTTGTGCACTGAGAGGTCAAAGAGTAGTAATGTCGCATTGCAATTAAAATCAATTTTCTTTGTTTATATGAAGAAACCTGTAGAAAGGGGGAAAAAAGAAGATCAATTTTCAATCATCCTTGCTAAAACTTTAACAGAGTTAAAAAAAGGTCACCAAAATAGGAAAAAGAAATTGTCATAGTTACATGAATCACTATGACTTATAGTAAAGATTAAGCTCCATGAAATAGGAGGAAGAAAACTTTCAAAAATGAAACAAACTTCATAAAAACTTAATGTAATTCAATTTTACTACCCTATAACGGGAATAAAACCTACAAACTATAGTGGCATGAAATTACTCTATTTATAGACAACCTAGGGGTAGTGTGAACAAAGTTAAAAAAAGGTCACCAAAATAGGAAAAAGAAATTTTCATAGTTACATGAATCACTATGACTTATAGTAAAGATTAAGCTCCATGAAATAGGAGGAAGCAAACTTTCAAAAATGAAGCACACTTCATAAAAACTTAATGTATTTCAATTTTACTACCCTATAGCGGGAATAAAACTTACAAATTATAGTGGCATGAAATTCCTCTATTTATAGACAACCTAGGGGTAGTGTGAACAAATGTTTATTGTGCCTTATTGGAAAGGTCCCAACTCTTTGAAAATGTTGCAACCCTTCGAAAAGGTCATAACCTTTCATAAAAGTCACAATTTTTCATAAAAGTCGCAACTCTTCATAAAAGTCACAACTTTTCAAAAAACTCGCAACTTTTCATGAAAAGGAAAGGCTAGTTTTGGAAATAAATAAATTTAAAAGGGAATCCTAATTTATAGTGGCGCCACGTAGGCGGGCCTAGGGTTCTCTTTTATATAAATATATGATTATAGTAACTTAAGTTTTAACAAAATTTATAGGATACAATTCAATCACATGACAATTCATTTTCTTAATTAACCAAGAAGTATGTCGTAGGTAAACTATTTAACCTTGAATGTGTATGAAAAAAATATGAGCACTTGAAATCAAATGAGAAAAATATGTCATAGATTATGATTGTTAGTTTACCATATAATCTCAGGAATACTAGCTTCCACTTCAATGGATGGATCGAAATACACCTCCATTGGTTCAGGCTTTTAACACATGTTCAATGGACAAAAAATTTTTTAAAGTAAATGTTTATGAGTGAATTGCAAAAAGCATTATTTCCAAAATAAATAGGTAAATATAAAAGAGAAATCAAGAAGTAAATAAATATATGAAACAATGCTAAGTACATAACAGACATGCATGATTTATAGTATCCCTGATCTCTATTTTTTTCATTCTTTAATAATTATAGAAGTTAATTATGAGAAGTCCATATATAGGTGAACTCAAACATAGATTGCAAACTATGTTTGGTATCCATTCTTAGTACACCTATTTAATTTTTCCCTAATAAGAAATCATATTGTGCAAATTATAAATGTACATTTCCGCTACGATATCTCTTCCTCCTCAATCTTCCTAATATGTACTATAGAAAACAAAAACTCATTGCTTGTCTGAGATTATTTTAGATTGGTTTGATTGAAGAAACTTCTAAAAGAAAACAAAGTGAGTATTAACTTTTTAATGGTTTGGGTTGAATATATCAAATGAAAAATGTTGGACTGACATTATAGTAGTGGTTATCAACTTTGGAGTCATATAGAGTTGATTTTGAAATTTTTTAATTCATATTGAACCAAAATAGTTTATGATGATCGTCAGAATTTCTATCTGAACTTTAATAAATCACAAGGATATTTAGTCATAGTGATTAATTTTTTTTTGCAATCAGTCATCGTTATAACTTGTTGTTTGTGTAATTTTTGTGACTACTATCCTTGTGCATTAGGATTTTTGTCAAAAAACCCAAGAGTTACAATAAAAATAGGAGCATCTAATTAGTACGTGATTCACATTTTAGAAAGTGTGTCCCCCTTTCTATACCCTCCTCCCACTCCTTATAGAAGTTCTAAGATAATAATACATAAAATACAATTAATATGTATCATTTCATAAAATAATTTCAGTAAATGAAAAAGAGAGACGTTTATGCGAATTATTAAACTAAAGAAGGAACTCTAAAAAGCATTTACAAATTATTGTAGTACCTATTATGTACTACCACCCCTGAATAATACTAGAAAGAATAGTACTAGTAGTTGTTGGGTATGTAGCAAGAGTTAATGGGAAATGGAGGAAAGATGGAAAAAGAGGAAAAGTCAAAGTTGGGAACTTGAAGAGTTGGGAACTTGAAAAGTCCTCTTATGCTTTAGTGAAAAAGGAATTTCTCCCTCATCGGTGGAGGAAAGAAAAATAGAAGAGTTTAAATATAGAAACACTCCTATTAATCGTTAAAAGGGTTAGAGAGAG
>JAJOOO010002589.1:0-20917 GCA_029582685.1 Solanum piurae
GTTTTCAAGTATGAGTATCTACATGTCAGTATTTTGAGTTATTCAGTATTTCAGTTATACATGCCTCAGTTTATGAATGCATCATTATCAGATTAATTATTGCATTCTCATATTGCATGTTCAGTTTTGAACTATCCATTATATACAAAAACTCAGTCATAATGTGTTAACCACTTAAATCTATTGGGAATAGCATAAGACCGAGTTGGACTAGGGTTCAACATACCCATATAGTCCCAGAACTACGAGCCACATGGGTGTAAGTCCCCTATGTGGGCAATATCAGTTAGTGATCACGCTAGTCATGCCTCTATACCTTTGGCCGGGTATATTGGGTCCTCTCGATGGGGCGTATACATCGGACTCCACATTTAGCTCATGTGGTTTTATTGTCGGTTATTAATTGCTCCCACAATTCACTCAGATTCTATTGCATTGACCTCATTTACAGTACAGTCAGTATTCAGTTTCAACATGTTATAAATTTGGTCATTGCATTCAGTTATCTCAGTATCCAGTATCTATATCATGTTCAGATTATGCTCTTGCTTTATTGCTCGTTCAATTATATGTTTATTTCAGCTTTATTCTATTCTGCATGCTCAGTACCTTTCAAGTACTAACGCATACTCTGCGCTACATCTTCTCGTGATGTAGGTTCAGCTTCTCAGCATTCAGATCACGCTTAGATCGGTTCTCGATCTTCAGTTCAGCAGCATCAGTGGTGAGTCCTCATTCTTCGAGGACTAGTGACATGTTTATATTTATCGCTTTTAGTCTGTAGTTTCAGTTTTGCTAGATCTAGTTGGGGCATGTCCTAATATTTCTAGTCAGTTTAGAGGCTTATTTCAGACATAGTTAGATTCAGCTTAGTATTAAGTTAATATTTTCTTTGTATTAAACTCATCAGTTTTCATTCATTTCAGATTTAGTATATGGGTATTCCCCATTATTTCAGATTTATTTATGATTATAGCTTCCGCACAGTTTCTATTATTCAGTTTGTCTTTAGTATGCTCATGATCATGCCAGCAGGGTTAGCTTAGGATCACTTGTGGTCCTAGGTCCCGTGTCCGCATCTCAGGGGTAGTCTCGGGGCGTGATAAAAAGCTTTTAAAACAGTAGAAAGAAACTCAATGTATTGAAAATATAATAGTGACTCAGTTTGTATGCAATGATACAAGATAAATTCTTCTTGTATATGAAAATATAAAGTAAACTATATGTATATAAGAACATCTAACCGACAACCATCACTATGAGCTATGTGATGATACAACATCTAACCCACGCTGCCAGAGCCGTCCTATACTTTGCCCGGGTATAGAACCTACTACTAAGTGGATCCACTAGTCTATGATTAAAAGCATTAAGGAATCATCTAAAAAGTATGACCCTTTTTACCCACGTTGGCTACATAGTTTATGGGGGCTGTTAGTTATCTGAACTCTCCCCCATATCAGTACTCAATACTACTCCCAAAATATACTTAGCTCATTATGTTTTAAAGAAAACATTTCCTCTTTCTATGGTTTGAGATTACTACTCAAAAATCTTTCTCTTAAAAGAGATGGTACTCAAACTGCTCAAAACTCTTTTGGAAATCTCAGTTTCCTCTCATCTTAAATGTAAAAACATTTACTCTTGGGAATACTTAGTTCCCATAAATCATTTTAAATAAAATGAACTCAGCTCTACCCCATCTCAACTCAGTGCTCAAGTTTTTAAAACAAGTTTTAAAACAATTTGTAAAATGACTTTTTAAATTAGGGTTCATGCTGAATTATGAACTCAACGACTCAATTCAAGGTTTTCAATAACCATGCATAGAATTCAGTACCTGTAATTCAACAACTCTGGAATTCAAGGAGTCAATGATACTACTCATCTCAAGAATGCTCGACTCGGAAGGGTTCATACAGAATTATGGAAATGAACTACTCAACTCAAGGACTTAATGGGTAACAATAATAGTCCCTTGATTAGGAATATAATCTCAAAAGGATTAGGAACTCAATACTCAAGATTTAGAACTTGAAGATACTACTCCTCTCAAAGATGCTTAATTATGAACTTTATGCAGAATTTATGGGCATGAACGACTCGACTCAAGGGTCTACATAACAATATGGAACTCATGTATACGACTCTTCTCATCCTCATACTTACCTCCTCAAAACTTAGTTCAAATTGATAGTTGATCTCAAAGGATTCACAATTGAATTTGAAGACTTTCTTGAACTCTACTCTTAACTCTCTCTTGAATTTGAATCATGGATTCAAGAGTTATGATTCATGATATGAAGGATCTCGTGATGATAATGTAGACTCATGAATGCATTCTCCTCATTTTCATACTCACTTACTCGAGCCTTTAAACAAGTTATAAGAAATTGTAGAAGACTTCTCAAAAAAGACTCAAAGTTACTTTCTCGAAATGTTTGAAAGAACTCTCAAGGCTTGATTCTTAACTCTACCTTGAATTTGAATTATGAATTCAAGGTTATGATTCATGTTATGAATGATTTCTAGGGATTTAAAAGTAGTTTAGAGTAGTTGGAATCAAAAAGGAGTGAAGGTACACTTGAAAGGGACTCAAACGGAACAACCGAAGGAAAAAAAGTTGGGGCAGGCGACCCTGACACACTCATGGCGCAGGGAGCCAGCCCCAAACTTCAGAGACACCATCCTGGCGCACTCCTGGCGCGCCACGCCAGCCCTTCTGGCGCGTCGCGCCACCATCCCTTCTCACAATTTTGATGAATATTTCTACTCATTTTCTAACCTTAATTCAACTAGAATGAAATGGTTTCTTTCCAACTCACTTGGATTTGATTACTTATCATAATTACACTCTAATCTACTAGTACATCCCTTAAAACACTCACTTTTATCTCAATAATTCATCAAAATCTCAACAAAATAAGATTTAGAATGAAACTTCAAGAACACTTATCATGAACTCAAATCTTTCAATCTTTATGAGCGAATTCAAATATATAAATCATGATTGGTGTGTGGGTGAACGAACCCAACACTATGTAAACTTACATACCTCTTAGGAATCGAACCTTTGGCAAAAATCTGTAATGAAACTCAAGAATCTCGACGAACGTTTTGATCCTTTCCTCTTTTCTCCTCTTTTCTCTTCTTCTCTCTTCTTGAACTCTCAACTAAAACCCTAAGCATATATTAGGATTATAAAACTGAACCAAATTAGTTTAGACCCCCAATACCTTACTAAAAATGAATTAAATCTGATTGGGTAGGGAAAAGATAAAAATACCCCTCATTATTTTCGGGTAACTTTCCTTAAGTGGAAAATCTGAATTTAAAAGGGCATATCTCACTCATCCGAACTCGAAACTGAGCAAACTTGGTGGCGTTGGCAATATAATTCAAAGACCTTTCATTTGATATCTTATGGGCCACCTAACTCATCTTGTGCTAAAAGTTATGGTTGTTTGAAATTGACCTAGAACTTAGAAGAACTTAGGAATTACTTGAATGAATTCTCTTTAAATATTTTTTGAACTCAAGGTACTACATCTAGTGACCTTAACACTTAAGAAATTTTAAATTCATCGGTAAAATCCTACTCACAATGAAGGATAGTTCGAGTCTTGGTTCAAATTTTTTTCTGGGGTGTTACAAAAGGCCTCTTCGAACATATCTCAACTAACAATTGGTGCACCTTTAGCACTAATCTTCTTCCATTGGTCGAACCATACCCTAAAACACCCTTCAGTTGGATGCAACTAGTTCCACACATTCAACATCAACATAATGCATCACCTCAAAAACTTTATGCAACTCTTCTACAAAGTTTTCTGAATCCTCAGTGACATTTGAATCGGTGAAACCTAGAGGATTCATCCTTGGAAACTCATGGATTTTGGATGTGTCAGCCACATCATGTCGATCCCCTCTCTGCTGACCATCTTGGTTTGCCACCACTTGACTTAATATCCGTATAGCATCCTGAAACTCAGTATTAGTTACCACTCCTTGGGTTTCACTTTTGGTGCATTGGGTACCCCTTGATCCTGAAGTTCAATATTCCTTCTAGCGGGACGACCTCGGACAGCTCTTCGTGGAGGCATGATCTGAAAGAGACGCGCAAGCACGAATTAGAAAGAAAATTTATAGAGTTAAACTCTATCACACATAAGAGTATGAAAAAAGTAAGATAGTTCCTAAATGTTGCAGCCTCCTAATTATAGATGTGGCGCACTTCACACCAATAACTAGGATTCTACAGACACGGCTTCATAGACACCCTAAGACTTTTGAACTATGTGCCCTGATACCAAGTTTTTCGCTCCCCGAGCATATACCCTAGATGCGACTGTCACTCGAGATCCATTATTTTCCCTAAGCAAAATTTTGGTCTGGCTTAACTCTCAGTAGAAGACTTACTTATAATACAATAAACTTAAATAAAAGCTTTACTCAACTGTCTCAAAGATAAACTCAGAATATTTTAGAAATAAAATATTCACTAGCCAAAGTGGCAACTCAAATCTCAGACATCAACAACTGAAATGAAAAAGACTCATGAACTATTGTTTGTCTATCTATCTATGAAGCCTCTAATACTATGAAGGATGTAGGGACAAGACCCCCGATCATCCTAACAAACTGAAATAATGGAAAATAAAGAAAGGGATCCTCCGAAAATAAGGAGGCTCTCTAAACAAATCTGGAACTCGACTAGATCAACGAAATGCTGGTTGATGATCTTGGTTACCTGTATCTGTATCATGAAAGATGCAGGCCAAATGGCGTTAGTACATGGAATGTACGAGCATGAGAGGGGAAATTTAAAACATGACATAAGCTTGAACTGGAAGGAATGAAACATACTTACCTCAGCTCACCTCAACTCAACTCAAGGATACTCAAACTTACCCAACTCAGTTCAATATAAAGAAGTAGTAGAGATGCATTATAAAGAAAAGATTTTAATCAAAAGATAACAACTCAATGTATTGAAAAATACAATAATAACTCAGTTTCTATATATAAATACAAAATAACTCTGTGGGAGATTCTCTAACCGACAAACATCAATATGAGCTCTGTGATGATACATTGTCTAGCCCACGCTGCCAGAACTGTCGTATAATTTGCCGGGGTATAAAACTACTCACTAAGTAGCCCACTGGTTTATTATAACAACTTGTTCCTGTCGTTATATAAAAGCCACCGGAGAAAAATTTTGGGCCGGAAAACTTTTTGGTAGTAACTTAAAATTTCCTAGCCTAGTCTAGATTTGTACGAAATCAGAGTCATTGAGGTCTAGGGAAATCTGGTAACAAATGAAAGGTTTATAATAGAATACGATTACATGAGTGGATAGCTAAGACATTAAGGAACCCATACGACTTTACGAAATTGAATTCGGGCGAGTAGAACTCCTAAAATTGATTTTAGCGTGAAAGGATATTTTCTGAGCATCATGGGATGAAGGTGTGATGCGAAATGGGGGTTTGGAATTCTTAAATTTTCTCACTATTTCCGTGCAAGCCGTTGTGGCGGAATTATTCCATCCAGGGTGGGGTCGCTGTAGCGGGATGAGGTCCGTTGTGGCGGGAGAGTCGCCACTTAAATCGGAAATAAACCCTAAAAATGTTTTATTCTTCACTTTTCGACTTTGACAGCTAAGGAACGACCTCATGGGTTTTCTTGACAATTTTCCACCTTTCTTGAGGCTAAAGGTAAGGTTTTCACTCCTTAAATCCATTTTTTGATAGTAGAACTTAGTTTCTTGGGTGATTATTATTGGGGAAGGGTTTCAGAATTGTTTGGATGGTGGGAAAAGACCTAATCTAGGTATGGGGATCAAGGGTTTGGTCTAGGGTTGATAATGTTGATTATAATTCAGTTAATTATGCCTCGTTTATTGATCTTTGCGTTAATTGTATGTTTTTAGACCACGAACAAGCGGAAAGAATCCGGAAAGGGAAGATTCAAGCTTGGATTTGAGGTAGGTGATTGTTGTGATTTCATGTTGGTGTGATATATGTTTGCAATTACTACATTATGATGCATGTATGTATGTGAATGTTGCGTTATTCATCACACTACTCATAAATAAGGTTGATTGAATAATTGTATGCCATAAAATCATGAATTGATCGTATGATTATGAGAATGTACATTGTGATTGTGATTGTGGCTTGTTTAATAGATCGGATATTATGTTCCAACACACTAACTGGGATCGGTCACCACGTTCCAGGAAAAAAATGGGATCGGTTTCCACGTTTCGGCATAAAAATAGGATCGGTTTCCACGTTCCGTCATAAAAATGGGATTGGTTGCCACGTTCCAGCATAAACATAGGATCGAGTGTCACATCCGGCACACTAACTTGGATTGGGTACCACAAACCGATACAATAGTAATTTGAGTTTGGGTTCCATGAGAAGACCATTGAATTGGGTTTCGCAAGAGGACCATTGAATTGTGTTGTGTATCTACTTTTGATGATTACGTTCTTATCTAATGGTGATTGAGGTAGAAAGATTGTTTGTTGCTCTAACATGATAATCAATGTGTATTATTGAGAACGTGGAATGTTACATTGATCCTGAGAAGATGACTAATATTGTATATGTTTGGTATATGCCTGTTTTATAATGTTGTGGTTACTTGCATGTGTTTCACATATTGGGGTAGCCGTGTGATCCTACTAGTACACTTTGGTTGTGTACTGATACTGCACTTGCTCGTTCTTTGTTGAGTACAGGTCATCTTCAAGCGGCGGCTATTGATAGACCTCAGCTAGTTGACTATTGAACGTGACCGGATTTAAGGGTGAGCCAGTTCCTTCAGGCTGCCATGTATCTTTCTTGTTTAATTCCACTCTTTTCGGACTCAGATTATTTGTTAAGGTGTTGTTTAGTTTCGGGGTTGTACCCTTTTTTCTTAGACTTGTCGTTAGTAGAGTTTTGGTACAATGACTTTCAGGTTCTAGAGGTTGTTCTTCCGCATTAGTTTGGTTAAGTTATTAGTTTAAAACTTTGGAGTTTATGGGAACTCTATATAATTTCTGCATTTAAACCTGCTTTCATATCTTTAAATGTGTAGTATTTGGTTAAGTTGTTAGTTTGAGTTGTAGTAATGGTTCTCCCACCGGAAGGTTAATGTGGGTACCAATCACGACGGCCTGGGTTGTGACATTTATGGGGGTTGTGAGTTGTTAGAACTCTCCCCCATATCAGTGCTCAATACTACTTCCAAAATATAATTTAGCTCATATTTTTTAAATAAAATATTTTATCTTTCTCAACTTTGAGATTATTACTCAAAAATATTTATCTTAAAAGAGATAGTACTCAAAACTGCTCATGAACTCTTTTGAAAATTGATGTTTCCTCTCATCTTAAATGTAAAAACATTTACTCTTAAAATACTTAGTTCCCATATATCATTTTAAAGAAAATGAACTCAACTCTACTATTCCTCAAATTCAAATGCTCAAGTCTTAAAACAAGTTTAAAAAGGTTAGCAAAAGACTTCTCAAAAGACTCGAAAGAACTCTCAAGACTTGACTCTTAGCTCTACCTTAAATTTGAATTATGAATTCAAGGTTATGATTTATGTTATGTATGATCTCTTTCTGTTTAGATGTATTTTAGAGTATGGATATCAAATAGAAAACATAGGTACGATTCGATGGAACTCACATGAAAAGAAGGACGAAAAAGTAGGGGACCTGGCGACCCTAGCGCACTGAGTGACGTGGGGCGCCAGCCCCTGAACTACCAAAGATGGATTGGGGTGCATTGAGTGGTGCGGTGCCCCATGATCCAAACTACATAAAACATTTTCTGGCACACCGATTATGAATAACATCAAATTCATGTGGTCTTAAACTCAAGACATCCATAATCTTATTTGTAGAATCTATCGTTTATTACTATAAGTCAAGTTTCCTCGAGTGACTTACTGATTGTGCTACCAACTTAGTTGGAACTATGCTAAACCTAATAGTGATGTTTGGAAACCCAACTTAACCTGCTTATCCAACAACAATGGTTGGAGTCTAACCATCCATTTCCTCATAAGTTTGATAAGTGGTTTAAGGTGTAATCCCATTAAGATTGAGGGGGGGAGGGAGGGGAAAACAATAGCCTTTAAGACTGAAACCAGCATGTCCAATAACTTTAAGGATACTAAAACTATGACTACATCACCTAGGGGATCTACTGGTATATCTGAGACCTTATCCTTCTCAGAAGCTCAAGTGGTTCATGTCAACCATTCGGGGTCTATATCTAAACCTGGCATCCTTGCATGCTAAAGCCTATCCTCATACCCAACATTCTCTCTACCGTGTCACGTGGTGCTAGTGCATCACCTCACCTCATGGATGCAGATGTTATTGTCCTAACCATTTATTCTTGAATAAAAAGTAGGATTGTTTCCTTAATTAACACTATAGCACTAAAAGTTACAAAAAAAGGGAAACATTTCTTAAAATTCCTATGTAGCCCCTCAAATACGAGTATATATGTCTTCATAGTGATTTGTACGACACTAGAAATTATCGTGAACTGTATATATAGGGATCCCCCTCTTTTTCACATTTTTTATCATATTAAATGCTATAATAGCATCTTTCTGATGAATAAAATTCGCAAAAATAGTTGATGTAGTCTTTCTTCGATCACGTTCGGGTG
Organism: Solanum piurae; assembly: GCA_029582685.1. Lineage (NCBI taxonomy): Eukaryota > Viridiplantae > Streptophyta > Magnoliopsida > Solanales > Solanaceae > Solanum > Solanum piurae. The sequence goes on from JAJOOO010002589.1 coordinate 8,691, forward strand.
TGGGAACACGTAGCGTTACCTAGCATCTTTTCTTGCTTTGACGATCATATAACCATTTATTAACAGCTTCAGATTTCATATAGTCCTGGACTGTAGTAAACATAGGGGTTGAATAGTAGACAAGTGCCCCACTTGCAGATACAACCCAGCCTACAGCTCGTATTAAAGTCATTAGGTTGACTATATGAGGAAAGATATTACGTAAAAAACTTCAATAATAAAAGACCATATAAACCAAAAAAGAAAATAACTGAATGTACATGTTATAACTGTGGAAAACTAGGACACATAGCTAAAGACTGTAAATTACCTAAAAATCCTAAGAAGAAATAAATAGCAGAAATAATAATAAATAATGACGAATATATGCAGATAGAATATCTATATTATGAACTTGATAGCGACGATAGTATATATGAATTATCTGAAAATGAATTAAATGAAGAAATAGAAAAGTTAAATATATCTGATAATGACTGAAAAAGACGTACATATAATAGGAGAACATATAAGTGAAAAATCTTCAGAACAGAAAATTATATTCGATATTATAAATAAAGGAAAATGATGAATATATTAATAGTCACGATACATAGAGATAAGTGCAGAAATGGAATATAAGTGTCGAGTCTTGCCATAAATCTCACAATGCAACTAAAAACTCATTTGTTTGCACTTAATGAAGATCTGAATCTTAATCATTCAGATTCAGTCCATTAAATGCGTTTGGTTTTTAAGGCTAAATCTTAATCATTTAGATTCAACTCATTAAGTTCATTTGTTTTTTTTAATAAACCTCATTGTCACGACTCAGACCGTCGTGATTGGCACCTACACTAACACTTCGGTAGGAGAACCACTACTGCAACCCAAACCAAGCAAATAATCTAAAAACTAAGGCATTTAAATCAACCACTGAGGAAATAAAAATAGAGTTCCCATAAACTCTAACAAAAGTCTTACAACGAATTAAACAATGCGGAAGAAATAACCTAGAACCTGAAAGTCAATGTACCAAAACATTCTAACAATGAACCAAGTCTAAACAAGAAAGGGACACAACCCCAACTAATGAACTAATCAACTAGCTAAAACAAATGTCTAAGTCCGAAAATGGTGGACATAGACGAAAGAGAATTCCATGGCAGCCCGAAAAAATTGGCTCAGCCTTGAATTCGAAGCGACGATCACTGATCTTCTAAGCGAGGTCTGTCAATAGCCTCTTGAAGATGCCCTGTACTCAACAAAAATAAGAGCAAGTGCAGAATCAGTACACAACCACAGTGTACTGGTAGGATCACGCGGCTATCCCACTAGTGCAACATAAACAAGTCAAACAACATTATAATCGCATGCATTTATATCAACATATACAATATTATCAACACTTACGAACAACGAACAACTTCACATTTTATGTCAAATCATTGGTCCTCTCATGGAACCCAAACCCAAATAGTTAGCATGCCAGAACGTGGCAACCGATCCCATTTTTATGCCAAAATGTGGCAACCGATCCAAGTTAGTTATGCCGGAACGTGGCAACCGATCCATTCACACACCACAATCATAATCACAAGTATATCATCAAGATCATACATTTAAGTCATGACTTCATGGCATTCATCAATTATCTACCTCATTTACAACACGTGTGATCAACATTGCAACATTCATACACATACAAGTATCATAATGAAGCAAGAACAAGCATACATCACGCAAATATAGAATCACAACCATTACCTACCTCGAAACAAGCTTGAAACCCTAAGAAACTTGATCCTTCCCTTTTCAGATTCATTCCGCTTGTTCTTGGTCTACAAAGTATCAATACAACACGAGAATCAACAACCAATCACTAATTACCCGAAACTATCACAATTCTATGAACCCCCATGATCCCAATTATCCAAATTATGGTTGTTTCCACCATAGAATCTATAATAAAATCTTCCCCCATCAATATTCACCCATTTGATTATGTTTTATGGATCGAAAAATGGATTCGGGGAGTGAAAAGTTTAGCTTTAGCCTCAAGAATGGTGAGAAACGAGTAGGATTTTATTGGGGGTCGTTCCTTAGCTTAAAAAGTCAAAAAGTGCATAATAAGGTCATTTAGGGGTTTATTAACGACTTTAATTTGCGTCGAGCCCGCCACAACGGCCACCACCCCGCCACAGCAGCTCCGCCAAAGCGGCAAAACCCAGTAGCCAAGGTGGCATTCTCGAGACAGAGAGTTATTTCAAGAATTCCAAAATTCTCATTTCATAGCACACCTCTAACCCACGACGCTCAGTAAATACCCTTTACGCAAAAATCGATTTCGGGAGTTCTACTCACCCGAATTCAATTTTATAAAGTCGTATGGATTACTTAAAAAGTTATCTAACTACTCATGTAATCAAAATCATAAATGATTCACCCAATTGTTACCAGATTTCCCTACACCTCGATGACTCTGATTTCATCCAAATCTGGACAAGGTTGGGAAAATCCAAATACTACCAATTTTCCCCTCGTTGACTTTTCTATAACGACAGGAATAAGTCGTTACAATAGATACCAATTTACCCATCACTCATCCTCGAGTGACAAAACTTACGAAAATAGGCTAAGGAAGGAACGTAGTAGTACCCGAATCGACGAACAATTGGGGATACTTATCTTGCATGTCCCTCTCGGTTTCCCAAGTATCTTCCTCAACTGGACGATGCTTCCATTAAACTTTCACGGACTTAATCTCTTTGGTCCTCAACTTGCGCACATCACGATCAAGAATTGCAATCGATTCCTCCTCATATTAGAGGTCCTTGTCTAACACAATTGAGTCCCACTTAATTATATAATCCCCGTCACCATGATACCTCTTCAACATGGATACATGAAATACCGGATAAACACTCGATAAATTAGGAGGTAAATCCAATCTATATGCTGCCGGCCCCACGCATTGAAGAATTTCAAATGGACCAATGTATCTAGGACTTAGCTTACCCTTCTTACCAAATCTCATCACCCTTTTAATGGGTGATACCTTAAGAAGAACATTTTCACCGGATTGAAACACAATGTCTCATACCTTATGATCCGCATACTTCTTTTATCTACTCTGGGTTGCTAGAAGCTTAGCTTGAATACTCGTTACCTTATCTTGAGCATCCTTCACTAAATCAACCCCCAATGGTTTCACATCTCCAGCCTCAAACCATCCTATGGGTGATCTACATCCCCTCCTATAGAGTGCCTCGAATGGTGTCATATCAATGCTGGAGTGATAACTATTATTATAGGAGAATTCACACAAAGGTAAAAACTTATCCCAATGTCATCTAAAATCAATCACACATGCCTTCAACATGTCTTCTAATACTTGAATAGTCCTCTCCGACTGCCCGTCTGTCTATGGATGGAAGGTTGTACTAAAAGTGAGTTGTGTGCCCAATTCATCATGCAATTTCCTCCAAAACTTGAATGTGAATTGGGTACCACGGTCTGAGATGATAGAGAAGGGAACCCCATGCAACCTCACTATCTCTTTCACATAAATTTTAGCCAATTGTTCAGCACTATAATCTATTTTTACCGGAATAAAATGGGTTGGCTTAGTCAATCTATCAACCACTACCCAAATAGAATCAAACTTTCCCAAAGTCTTTGGAAGACCAACCGCAAAATCCATGGCTATTCTTTCCCACTTCCATTCCAAAATTGGCATTCTTAGAAGTAAATTTGCAGGCCTTTGATGTTTATACTTCACTTATTAACAATTTTGAAACTTCGCCACAAACTCCGATATGTCTTTCTTCATGCCCGGTCACCAATAAATTTGCTTCAGATTTCTATGCATCTTGGTCACACCCGGATGAATAGAATATCGCGAACCATGAGACTCTGCCAATAATTTCTCAATCAAGTCATCTACTCTAGGAACACATATTCTCCCCTTGAAATTTAGCACACCATCCACATCAAGAGTGGTCTCTTGTGCCTAACCCATCGCAGTCTTCTTTCTAAGTTCCTCCAGTTTCTCATCCTCAAATTGTTTGGCCTTGATCTCTTCAATGAAAGCGGCCCTTACCTCAATACTAGCTAGCACCCTACCTCTTTCTGAGATGCCCAATTGCATGAACTTAGACTCTAAGGTCTAAATTTCTTTAGCCAAAGGTCGCTTGGCTACACTCAAGCAAGCTAAAATACTCATACTTACCGCTTTTCGACTCAAAGCGTCTGCCACTACATTAGCCTTACCCGGATGATATTGAATGGTCACATAATAATCTTTAAGTAACTCCATCCACCTTCGCTGTCTCAAACTTAGATCCTTTTGAGTGAAAACATGTTGCAAACTACAATGATCAGTAAACATTTCACACTTAACACCATAGAGGTAATGCCGCCAGATCTTAAAAGCAAACACTACTACTGCCAAATCTAAATCATGTGTGGGATAATTTCTCTCATGCACCTTCAATTGACGTGAGGCATAAGCTATAACATTCTTATCCTGCATCAATACATCACCCAACCCAAAATGAGAAGCATCACAATAAACAATAAAATCTTTACCTTCAACCAATAATGCTAGAATAGGTGCGGTGGTCAAAAGAGTCTTGAGCTTTTGAAAAATCTCCTCACAATTTTTAGTCCATTCAAATTGTATCTCCTTCTTGGTCAAATTAGTCAAGTGAGTGGCAATAGAAGCAAAATTCTTCAAAAATCGATGATAATAGCTAGCGAGCCAAACAAAACTTCTAACTTCCGTCACAGAACTTAGTCGGACCCAATTCTTAATCGCCTCAATCTTTTGGGGATCTACCATTACCCCTTCTTTAGAAACTACATGCCCCAAAAATATTACCGATTTCAACCAAAACTCACACTTAGAAATTTAGCATAAAGCTTTTGCTTCCCACGAACACCCAAAACACTACGAAGATGGTTGGCATGCTCTTCCTCACTTTTTGAATAGACCAAAATATCATCAATAAAGACTATAATGAATGAATCGAGAAATGGTTTGAACACTACATTCATCAAACTTATGAAAGTTGCAGGTGCATTGGTCAAACCAAAAACTCATAATGTCCATAGCGAGTTTTAAACGTCGTCTTGGGCACGTCCTCAGGCCTAATTTTCAATTGATGGTAACCGGATCTTAGATCAACCTTAGAGAAAACTGCTGCACCTTGCAATTGGTCAAAGAGATCATCTATTCGAGGCAAGGGGTACCTATTTCGAATAGCGACTCTATTTCATTGCCGGTAATCTATACACATTCTCATACTACCATCCTTCTTCTTAACAAACAAAACTGGAGAACCCCATGGGGAAGCACTAGGATGAATAAATCCCTTATCAAGAAGTTCTTAGATTTGAGCCTTAAGCTCTCTTAGTTCTGCCGGAGCCATGCAATATGGATGGGTAAAAATGGGGCACGTACCAGGCTCTAAATCAAATGCAAAAATCTATATCTCTATCTGGAGTCATACCAGGCAAGTCATTAGGAAACACTTCACTTAATTCAGACACCAAAGGAATAGACTCAATGGATGGAGCCTCAATCTCAACATCCCTAATATGAGCCAAATAAGTCAAACAACCCTGCTCTACCAGTTTACTAGCCCGAATGGAGGATATAATATTAGCTTTCTTAGGCTTGTACATCCTTTCCCACTCTATTTTTTCCCTTCCCACTCTATTACAATTAAGCACAGCATAATAGGGGGACAACCAAGTCATGCCTAAGATTATGTCAAAGTCAATCATATCCAAAATCACTAAATCAGCTGAAATCCCATAAACAAAATAGGACAAGCACGATAAACATGGGTAACTATGACTGACTCTCCAACTGGGGTAGAAACAAGAATAGGGGCATCAAGAATACCACAAATCATATCAAAATCTGAGGCAAATCTCACGGATACATATGAATAAGTAGAACCTGGATCAAACAACACATTAGTCATCTGGTCACAGACAAGAATAGTACCTGTGATCACCGTATCAGACGCCTCCGCCTCATTTTTGCCTGAAAAAGCATAACACTGAGCCTATCATCATGACGAGCCACTTCCCTGTCTGGTTGCGTGTTACCCCTACCTCAATTACCATTACCATTTCCTCTACCTCCACGTCATCATTGATTACCTCATTGCCCACCTTATGGACATCCTCTACCATTATTACCATTTCCCGCAGGTACCACTGCTCTAGACTATTGTTGCACGGAATCTAACACACGTGGGTAGGGACAATCTCTCCTCATATGCCCAGGTTCTCCACAATTGTAACAAGTACGGTCAAAAGAGAGTATGTCGCTCGTCGAAGGCGCCACTCCCTGGCTATCCTGAAAATTATGAGATGGAGTTTTCGAGTAACTACCTGTAGAGGTGGGCATAGAGGACTGAATTGGCTTGGCTGCAAGTGTTGGTCTTTTGGACCCCTTGGAATAAGAACCTTGAAAGTTACCCGAGTTCTTGACCCTTTTTGCCCATGTCTTAGCTTGACCGTCTCGCTCACCCCCTCAACTTTCTTAACATAGTCTGTCACCTCATTAAAGCTTCTCCCTGCAGAAGTCATATGAACAGATAATACTTGCAACTCAGAATTTAGTCCTCTAATAAATAACCAGATTCTCTCCTCCTTTGTAGTCACCAACTACGTAGCATATCTAGATAAAGCATGGAACTTGGCCTCATAAGCAGCCACAAACATACCACCTTGCTCCAAAGCCATAAACTCATCTTTCTTGTGATCCCTCAAAGTCCTAGGCACAAACTTCTCTAGAAACAGAGCATGAAATTAGGTCCAAGTAAGTGGAGGTAAAGTAAAAGATTTGCACTCCATATAAGCTCTCCACCACTACTTGGCCTCACCTTGAAGTTGGAAAGACACAAACTCAACCCCATGCTGATGAACAATACCCAGTTTATGAAGCCTCTCATAGCAATCCAGAATGTACTCATAAGCATCCTCATTCTCGGAACCAAGAAACACATGAGACTTTAACTTCAGAAACTTGGTCAACATTTCATATTCATTACCAGTCATAACAGAACCCAACAACGGACGGAAGAAAGCATCATTACCTCTACTCCCACCCACCTTGGGGACAGTGCTAGCAACAGGAGGATCAGTAGAAGCTTGAGTTGCTTGAGCAGAAGGAAGCACTCCAGGACCAACTAATCCCTTTAAGAACGACATGGTCTTTTGAGCTAACACTGGATCCAAAGGAGGAACACATGTAGTCTCATCCTGCACCTTTCCCTCTTGTCCCAAATCCTCAACATCAACATCAACATTCTCCTCTATCTCTTCATGATGCGCAGGAGGGATCTCATTCATAGGAGCATACTCAACAGGAGCTCCATTTCCATCAGGTTCTACTCTTTCACGACCTCTACCCCTAGCTCTTCCTCTACCCCTGCCTCGACCGCGACCTCTCACTGTAGATTCCTCAACCGAAGCATTGACGGGAGCTACGGGCCTAACACCATTGAATCTAGTATTAACCATCTGCAAATATAAAAGTGAAGGAGGTTAGATACCAATTTAAATTGTCATATACCAATTGGAATCAAGTCATAGCACGAAAGGAGACAAGAGAAAATAGAGAGATTTCCTAAAGTCCTATAGCCTCTCGAAGAAAAGTAAATGCGTCACTGTACCGTTCCACAAGACTCTACTAGACACATTTTGGTACATCGAGATCAACGAATCTAGGCTCTGATACCAACTTTGTCATGACCCAGACCATCGTGATTGGCACCCACACTAACACTCCGGTGGGAGAACCACTACTGCAACCCAACCAAGCAAATAATCTAAAAACTAAGGCATTTAAATCAAACACTAAGAAAATAAAAAAATAGAGTTCCCATAAACTCTAACAAAAGTTTTACAACTAACTAAACAATGCGGAAGAAATAACCTAGAACCTGAAAGTCAATGTACCAAAACATTTTAACAATGAACCAAGTCTAAACAAGAAAGGGATACAACCCCAACTAATGAACTAATCAACTAGCTAAAACAAATGTTTAAGTTCGAAAATAGTGGACATAGACGAAAGAGAATCTATGGAATCCCAAAAAAATTGGCTCACCCTTGAATTCGAAGCGACGATCACTGATCTTCTAATTGAGGTCTGTCATTAGTCGCTTGAAGATGCCCTGTACTAAAAAAAAATAAAAGCAAGGGCAGAATCAGTACACAACCACAGTGTACTGGTAGGATCACGCGGCTATCCCACAAGTGCAACATAAACAAGTCAAACAACATTATAATCGCATGCATATATATCAACATATACAATATTATCAACAATTACGAACAACAAACAACTTCATATTTTATGTCAAATCATTGGTCCTCTCATGGAACCCAAATCCAAACAGTTAGCATGTCGGAACGTGGCAACCGATCCCATATTTATGATGGAATGTGCCACCGATCTCATTTTTATGCCGGAATGTGGCAACCGATCCAAGTTAGTTATGCCCGAATGTGGCAACCGATCCCATTCACACACCACAATCACAATCACAAGTATATCATCAAGATCATACATTTAAGTCATGATTTCATGGCATTCATCAATTATCTACCTCATTTACAACACGTGTGATCAACATTGCAACATTCATACACATACAAGTATCATAATGAAGCAAGAACAAGCATACATCACACAATCATAGAATCACAACCATCACCTACCTCGAAACAAGATTGAAACCCTAAGAAACTTGATCCTTCCCTTTCTGAATTCATTCCGCTTGTTCTTGGTCTACAAATAATCAATACAACACGGGAATCAACAACCAATCGCTAATTACCCGAAACTATCACAATTCTATGAACCCTAGATCAAACCCATGATCCCAATTATCCAAATTAGGGTTGTTTCTACCATAGAATCTATAACAAAACCTTCCCCCATCAATATTCACCTATTCTATTGTGTTCTATGGATCAAAAAATGGATTCGGGGAGTGAAAAGCTTACCTTTAGCCTCAAGAATGGTGAAAAATGAGTAGGAGTCGCCTAGGGGTCGTTCCTTACCTGAAAAAGTCAAAAAGTTCATAATGAGGTCGTTTAGGGGTTTATTAACGACTTTAATTCGCGTCGAGCCCACCACAGGGGCCACCACCCCTCCACAGCGGCCCCGTCAAAGCGATAAAACCTAGCGCCAAGGTGGCATTCTCGAGACGGTGAGTTATTTCAAGAATTCCAAACTTCCCATTTCACAGCACACCTCTAACCCACGACGCTCAGTAAATACCCTTTACGCTAAGATCGATTCCGGGAGTTCTACTCGCCCGAATTCAATTTCGTAAAGTCGTACGGAATCCTTAACGAGGTATCTAACTACTTATGTAATCAAAATCATAAATGATTCACCCGATTATTACCAGATTTTCCTACACCTCGATGACTCCGAATTCATCCAAATCTGGACAAGGTTGGGAAAATGCAAATACTACAACAACAAAAAAAATCCCGCCCCAATTTTTCCCCAGTTGGCTTTTCTATAACGACGGGAACATGCCATTACACTCTTAATGGGTCTTAATGATTCTGAATGAATCGGATCTATAACATAGTCTTAATACCATTCAGACTCTATAAAAATAATAAGCGATGTTTCATAAAAAAAAGTCTCTTCTTCCTCACTTCTCTTCTAGGCAAAGTTTCAAGTTTCTTCCTCTCCTTTTCCAACCAAATATCTTTTTATTCTTTTGAACAAGTAAGTTTTCATAATCTTTTACAAGTATTTATCTAATATTTTTAATATATACAATATTCTTGGGTGAATTGATATTTATGAAGAACTCTTCTTATCACAATTTGTTTGCTGCCAAAACATCTTTGGATGAAGTTATCATTGTTTCTTGATTATTTGAGAAGACAAATAAATCATTTGTTTTGGTAGGGGAGGGATGGTTTATAATATTATTCTTAAAATAATTTTTTGGAAGAAGTTATCTTGGTCTTGGATTATAACTTTTATTGATATAGTGTTTAATTCTTAATTTTAAAAAAAGAAGATAAATTATGCACATTCAGATATTGAGAAAAAATAATCCTAAGGATTTAGTGTTCAGACTTAGAAATACATCTTAATATTTAGATATGCATTCATATTCTGACATCTTAATCTTAATGCATATCTTAATATTCAGATGTGTATTCATATTCAAATGTCTTAATCTTAATGAAAACAAATGAGGCCTAAGCCATAGACCTCCTATTCTAAATAGATAATATGAGTTATAGCTCATAATAACTACGAAGTCTGACAAGAGGGAGTTTCTTGGATGGTAAGCACCCCTCACTTCAAACCTTAAGGTTGTGAGTTCGAGTCATCAAGTACTAAGTCTTCTAAAGAAGAAGAGGTCTCCATGATCTAATGGTGGCTTACCTTAATTGAACTGGACAAAAGAAAACTGGAATAACATGGTATGGAGTATGGGCTACCTGATTTCCGTCTATCGATCCTACACACACAAAAACATCAACAAGAGTGAGTCTATAATACTTTGGTCCAAATAGAGTATGCTCATCTGAAGAGATGACAAAAGTGTTGGGTTCGAAAGTGATTAGGGCGTCATGCGGAAGCCTACAATGGCAAATATATAGGTGATAAATAAGATGAAAAACAAAAGTATACTAAAAACATATTATTAATATGATTTGCCAAGCGGCCTACATATTATAAAATAAATATTGAAAAAACATAAAAATATTTAGAAGAAAATCTCCCCATAAACAAGACTCTCTAAATGACTACATTGTGGATTCTATTATTGTTATGATATGAGAATAGGGATCTTCAATTTATATATCTCCAAACTTTTCCTCTAAGGAAAGAATAAATCAAATATGGAAGAAAATTATATTTTCCGTTTCGGAAAAGTTAAAGCACTTATGGTATACTTTGATTTTCCTTCAAGAGAATATTTTTTTTCAAAAGGTAAGAAAATCAGGGTAAAACCCAAATATAAAGTAGGGTAAAAACTCAAAAATATAGCATTTAGTGTCTGTTTGGCATTGTTGTTGGGAGGGCAGAAACACTTGTTTTGAGAAAAAAATATTTTTTTTTTAAAAAAAGTAGGTGTTTGGCAAACCTGTAAAAGTGCTTTTAAATAGAAGCAGAAGCAGTTTTTCTGTTGTTCGGAAGAAGCTAAAAAATTATGTTTCTTAAAAAAAGCAGAAGCAGAAAGAGAAAATTATTTTTTTCAAGACTAAAATGTCCCTTCCATATATATATTTTATTACTTAATTAACATATCTCATATGTTTGGTTAAGTTCCGTTTAATAATTTTATTTATTATTTTTATATAATAATTTTTATATTTTATTTTCCGTTTGCGTATTATTATTTTACGTATTATTTTAAAAAATTAGAAAACAAGAAAAAGGTAACAACAATATTTTTTTGTAAGATTAGGAAAAAAAGAAAAAAACATAACAATTAAAGATTTCTACGGTTCAAAAAAATGTATAATATTGATTGAAAATTTGAATATGAACATTTTATTTTAATACAAATAATTTTTTATTTTTTATTAGATGTTTAAACTAGTTTCTCTCTATAAAATAATCTTAATATTAAAAGTACATTAATACTTGCTCTTAATCGTAATTTGACTCTCAAAAGGACTTTTTTAAAAAGATTAGTCAAACACAATTTACTTATAAAAATAACTTTTCAAATGAATTAGCCAAACACAAATTATTATTTTTTTTAAAAACACATTTCTGAAAAACTATTTTTAAAAAGTGCTTCTAAAAATAAACAGTTTTTAACAGCAATGTCAATCGGGCTCTTAATCTTTGAATCTACCCCTAAGTATTTAATTTAGTAAAAACACGTAAATAGACTTGTATAGTCATTTATTACACTTAAAAGTTATCCAATTGAGATCATCCTTGCTCACTCACACTGTCACACCCCTTTTCGCACACGGTGGGTAGGGTTTTATCCAATTTAAGTGACGGTATTGATTAAGGGATTATTTTATAGTTTTTAAGAGTCGCCACTTGGAATTGATTTATATATGGTGTTCCAAGTCACCTTTTTGAATCCCTAATCAATAGGAAATGACACTTTAATTTTGGTCTGCGAAAACAAAGTTCGGGTAAGGAATTCTGTTGACCGAGGGGAAGGTATTAGGCATCCCTCGAGTCCCGTGGTTCTAGCACGGTCGCTTTTATT
>JAJOOO010002593.1:0-28239 GCA_029582685.1 Solanum piurae
TCCAAAGTAGACCCTCGAAAAAGACTTCACTTGGAAATTTCGGATTTTGATACGGTTGCTCTAAAATTTGGGTTAGACCCATTTCCCACTCAATTTGACCCCCTAAACAAGAATATTAAGTCGGATTTTCGAAAAACGAAACAGATCTTTTTATATACAGCTAAACAAATTTCCGGTAACTTCCGAAGCACATTTTTAAGAACTTTTTGGGTCAAATTCAAAAATAATCATTTCATTAGTTCTCGACTCCAAACTCACATGTGAGGCTCTAGTTTCACTCTATCATTTTCCGGGTCGTTACAGAGACTAGTCCCTCTTTTTAAACATTGCAACACTATGAGACACTTCATTAAGCATGTCTTAGTTCCTCATTAATTTGAACCCTATGAGATACTTGTTTAAGCATGTCTAAGTTCATTACTATCTTGAACCCTATGAGATGCTTCATTAAGAATTTCTTAGTTCATTTTTACCTAGAACACTACAAGATGCTTCTTTAAACATGTCTTAGGTCATTATTGCTTTTGAACACTAGGAGATACCTCTTCAGGTATGTCTTAGTTCATTTTACTTTTAGAACACTATGAGATGCCTCTCTAGGTATGTCTTAGTTCATCTTACTTTGAACTCTACGAGATACTTCTTTAAGCACGTCTTAGTTCCTTGGATATGGAGATTGCTACTAGAAACCCGAAATCCACTAGGTGAAGGCTTCCATCTTATGAGACCTAATTTGGGAAAACCATGACTCTACTATGTGAGAGTTCCCTCTCATATTGGATAGTCCGGACTCAACTAGGTGTGGTTCTCCTTTCACCTTGGAGCTTGGACCGACTATGTGTGAACTTCCATCTCATTGTCAATATCCACTTGCGGCCAAGCTTACATCCCTTAGACTAGTTATTAAGCCTTGCTTAACATTCATGCCTCATGGAAAGATGTCATTGACAATCAATCCATGTTCAAGTGATTTCTATCACTTCATGCAATCAAACATTCATAATATAGATTAGGTAGGTAATGTTCTTCCACCACAATTCTATTCATTAATCTTCTATTCTCATATAGACTTTACTCTCAAAGCCTTAACATACATGATTCATCATATTAGATTTACTCTCAAATATCAACTGATCAAGATTCATTATTACAAGCCTTAATCTCAAAGTTTTACTTCTTACAATCATCATACATATCTAGATCACAAGACATTCTAGTCACATGCTTCATTCTTAAGAAATTATAGTCATATATTATCATAAAGGCTCAATCTCAATCATTCATGATCCATCATATATACTTTAATCTAATTCAATTCATGTTTACATGCTTCTATTCTTGATCAATCACTATACATGTCATCAATTCTAGAAGACATCTATGAATCCTCAATTTCCCTTCATAAGGCATAAACCCACATTACTTCAATTTCATCAATTAGACTAGGGTTAACCATGGAAAACATGTATCATCATAATATCATGATTCACTACTAATTCAATCATAAACAATAAATATCCATTCTATTGGATTCATATTCAACTTAACCCACAATATCGGAAGGAACCCTAACTTGAATTGTGGATTTCATCTTCACAATTGGGGGATTTCTAGTGGACTCAATAGACAGAAGTATCCTTGGATGAATAAGATAATATACCTTGATTATAAATCCCTACAAAGCTTGCAACAATGGAGTCTTGACTTGACCTAGCTTGATCTTCTTCCTCTTCTTCTTCACTTTCTAGAGAGATAATATTTGAGAGGGAATTGAGTTCTTTTTGGTGAATTGAAATACTGAATAGGATCCATGTATTTAGGGGTCTATAAGTTTTATATAGGTGTTATAATCTAATATAAAACCACACAACTTAACCCGTCATTAATTCCAGAATGTTCCACTAACCCACAACTTAACTGACCTAAGGACCACTCTGTCTCAACCCACAAGACCACGCTGATGGACCGTGGGTCCACCCACGGTTCATGCTGGTCAATCATGGGTGAGTTACTATGGCTTGGTTTTGGAGCTTTGACCCACGACCCCTCACCCACGGGGCATGGGTCCCCCTAAGGGGCATAGGTCCCCCACGTTGGTACTGTTTTGGGGCAGTTTTAGGGTAGTTTCTAGGGTCCTCTTCAAGGAACCTTGGTTGTTCCTTGGAGAGTCGTACCTTGACGTTCTAACCCTAACCCTTCATTATAAGTACGGGAAGTCAAATTTACGACTCTAACCCTCATGTAAAGCTCTAGTTGACTTACTAAACTACGGGGTGTTACAATATCTCCCCCTTGGGAACATTCGTCCTCGAATGACACTCTAGGCATTTCTTAAGTTCATAACTCTAGACTAGAAACCCATCATTAATGTAAATCATCAAAATGCACACAAAAAAAGGAGGAACTTCATCTCCAAGCTAAACATATTCAATGCAATACAAGGAAGTAGGAACTACATCTAACAACCCAAGATGTAAGAAATTCTCATAACTAGTCTCAAGGAGGAACTACCATGTCCTAGTCATAACATGCTCAACGTACACTCATGGAGCTCATATGCAATTTACTCTTAAAAAGCATTCATTTAAGAAGAAATCTCTCAACTCTGAACTAAGGCATGCTCATCTACTCATCTCATGAAGTCAAATAGGCAACTCATACTCAATGCACTACAACATGAGGAAATAATCATGCAAACTCATTTTCTTTTAAATGACAAGCTTTCATGAACATGCTTCATATAAGGAAATCATGGCTACACATAAACACACAATTACCTTTCTATCTAAGCACACCATCTCCCCCTTGGGAGCAAGCCTAATCAGACTTTCTAAACACCCTTCATACTAAAGATAACTTCAAGGTCTCACATATCAAGTCACAAAAGACTAAACAATACCGGAAAACATAAAACATATATCGGTAGTCACATTCGAAGGTCACTCTTGTTCATTTCTAGCTTGAAGAACATAGAACCTATTCTTCTTTTGGGAATTCTCATCCGAACCACTAGAAGCAACTTGCTTGTCCTCTCTTCCTTTTGCCTTAAGCGCCGGAAAATCTCTCATTTTGTGCCCACTTTTTCCACAACCCTAAGAACCATCCATGTCAGCTAGGCACTTACCATAATGATTCCTTCCACACTTGGTGCAAGTGGGAATAGGTAATGGAGACCCACTACCTTTCTCTTGGTTAAATTTAGGGGTTTTGGGGAAACTTGACTGGAATATGTTTGTTTGACCCTAGGTCGACCTTGTCCCTCAGACTTTGCATTAGAAAATTTTCCCTCAACAGTCCTTGCTTTTTTTACCTCTCTATTCTTTTCCTTGAGTTTATCTTCCTCCATTTGTTGGGCATACCCCATAAGACGTGAGATATCCATATCATGAAGGAGAATTGCCATATGACATTCTTTTTCTACCATGTGGGACAGCCTCGTCAAGAACCTACTTATCATATCCCTCGAATTTGCCACCATAGATGGAGCATACTTGGATAGTTGGGTGAATTTCAAGGCATACTCCTTAACACTCATGCTACTTTGCTTAAGGTTAATGAACTCTTCTACCTTAGCTTTCTTCAACTCTCGGGGAAAGAACCTATCAAGAAATGCTAGTTTAAACACTTCCCACTCTATTAGGCCCGCTCCTACTGGCCTAACATCTTTCCATTGTTCATACCACACTTGAGAAACACCTTCCAATTAGTAAGAGGCTAACTCCGCTTTTTCTACCGAAGTCACCCCCATGAAAGCAAGAACCTTATATACCTCATCTATAAATTCCTTAGGATCCTTTTCCACCTTGGAGCCATAAAAATCCGGAGGATCCATCCTCATAAAATATCTCACTCTAGAAGCAGTAATACCCACTATTGGATTCACCAGAGCTACAACTTCCCTATTCACTTGAGTCATTACGACTTGAGCCAAAACTTGGAAAGTCGCCCTAAACTCTGCATGAGTAACATTCTCAACTAAAGGATCAATTGGAGCTTGTGGAGGAGCTTGGGGAGGAGCTTGTGGAGGAACCTCTTGATCCACCACGTCATTCTCATTACTTCTAGTATTCACCCTTATGGTTGTCATATCCTGAAAACCATAGGGCACAAATTAAGAGAAAGACCTACTAGAGTTAAACTCTATGGCACGACTTAGAGAATGAAAACGTGAGATTTCCTAATCATCTATTAGCTTCCTATTCATAAATGTGGCACCCTTCACTCTTATGAACAAGACTCTACTAGACGTGGATTTGAGACAATCCTAGAATCATTCTAAACCTTTTGCTTTGAATACCAAGTTTGTCACGACCTAGGGGTACACCCTAGATGTAAGATGGTGTACTAGGCCCCGAAAGGCCTAACACAAGCCACTTAGCATATCATAACATAAAGCAATAGAAATGATGCGGAAATTTTAAAACTTTTTCCATATAATCGAATTCTTTATAAAAGCAAGCGGAAGTCTATAACATTTTGTCTCAAACCATCAAAAACCACATGAATAACTCTTTGGGACACAAACAATACAATAGTCTAAAACATAAAGAAAAGACATAAATGAAAGGTGATCACATCCTCGATGTTATGAGGACTCACCAAATCTTCAACTCATTTGCACTTCTAGGAACCTATCCTTATGAATGGAACTCATAGTCGCCGGACCCTACATTTGATGAGAATGTAGGAAGGAGTATGAGTTAGTACAAAATGTACTAAATATGTTAGCTAGCATAACATTGTAAGAGCATAACAAAAGCGTTAGCAAACATAAGACATAAGCCATAATCATAAGAGATAATATCATGGTCATAAGCATAATCTCCAACATAGACATAATATGAGCATAAGTAAATATAAGGCATGATCCAACAACATAGTATATACCACATATTCAGAAGCATAGCCCATACTTAAATCCTCATAACATAATAGAAACTTCATAGGTAACCTTCAAGTCATACTTGTGCACTGCATAGATGAGACCCCATAATCCCACATATGCTAAGTACCACTCTTAGGCCATCATATGTCTTTAGCATCTCTTGATTTCTTCCTTAGCTTACTTCTCATAGACAAGGGAATCTATCACCTCTAGTCAAACATATCATTGAAGGCAACTATAGAAACAATCCATCAAAACATACATCATATAAGAGAAACGCTTCTTAGGTAACCTTAGGTCATACTTGTGTAATGCATGGATAAGACCCCATAATCCCACCATACTAACTACTTCTTTAGGTCCTCATACTCACACTTCTTGGTTGGAGACTAGTCCCTCTCTTTAAACTTTGGAACACTATGAGAGACAACATTTAGCATATCTTAGTTCCTCATTATTTTGAGCCCTATGAGATACTTCTTTAAGCATGTCTAAGTTCGTTATTGTATTGAACCATATGAGATGCTTCTTAAAGCATGTCTTAGTTCATTGTTACCTTCAACACTACGAGATGCTTCTTTAAACATGTCTTAGTTTGTTATTGCTTTTGAACACTAGGAGATACCTCTTCAAGTATGTCTTAGTTCATTTTACTCTTAGAACACTATGAGATGCCTCTCTAAGTTTGTCTTAATTCATCTTACTTTGAACTCTACAAGATACTTCTTTAAGCACATGTTAGTTCCTTGGATATGCCGATTGCTACTAGAAACCCAAAATCCACTAGGTGAAGGCTTCCATCTCATGAGACCTAATTTGGGAAAACCCGTACTCTACTATGTGAGAGTTCCCCCTTATCTTGGATAGTCCGGACTTAACAAGGTGTGGTTCTTTTTTCAACTTGGAGCCCGATCCCGACTATGTGTGAACTTCCATCTCATTGTCAATATCAACTTGGGGCCAAGAATGCAGTCCTTAGACTAGGTATTAAGCCTTGCTTAACATGCATGCCTCATGGAAGGATGTCCTTGACAATGAATCCATGTTCAAGTGATTTCTATCACTTCATGCATTCAAACATTCATAATATAGATTAGATAGGTAACATTCTTCCACCACAATTCTATTCATTAATCTTCTATTCTGATATAGACTTTACTCTTAAAGCCTTGACAAACATAATTCATCATATTAGCTTTACTCTCAAAGACTACTGATCAACATTCATGATTAAAAGTCTTAATCTCAAAGCTTTACTTCTTACAATCATCATACTTATCTAGATCACAAGACATTCTAGTCACATGCTTCATTCTTAAGCAATTCTAGTCATAAATCATCATAAAAGCTCAATCTCAATCAATACTAGTCATGATCCATGATATATACTTTAATCTAATTCATATTTACATGCTTATATTCTTGATCAATCACTATATATGCCCTCAATTCTAGAAGATCATCTATGAATCTTCAATTTCCCTTTACAAAGCATAAACCCGCATTACTTCAATATCATCAATTAGACTAGAGTTAACCATGGAAAATATGTAATATCATCATAATATCATGATTTACTACTAATTCAATCATAAACAATCAATATCCATTCAATAAAATTCATACTCAACTTAACGCACAATATTGGAAGGAACCCTAACTTGAATTGGCGATTTCATCTTCACAATTGGGGGATTTCTAGGGGACTCCATAAATGGAAGTATCCTTGGATGAATAATCTAACATACCTTGATTATAAATCCCTACAATGCTTGCAACAATGGAGTCTTGACTTGACCTAGCTTGATCTTCTTCCTCTTCTTCTTCACTTTCTAGACAGAGAATATTTGAGAGGGAATTGGGTTATTTTTGTTGAATTGAAATAATGATAGGATCAATGTATTAAGGGGTCTAATAGCTTTATATAGGTGGTCTAATCTAATATAAAACGACACCACTTAACCCCTAATTAATTCCAAAATGTTCTACTAACCCTTAACTTAACCGACCTAAGGACCACACTGTCTCAACCCACGAGACCACGCTAATGGGCCGTGGGTCCACCCACGGTCCATGCTGGTCAATCGTGGGTGAGGTACTATGGCTTGGTTTTGGGGCCTTGACCCACAACCCCTCACCCACGGGGCTTGGGTCCCCTTACGGGGTGTACGCCTCCCCCACATAGGTACTGTTTTGGGGCAGTTTTAGGGTAGTTTCTAGGGTCCTCTTCAAGGACCCTTCGTGGTCCTTGGGGAGTCATACATTATCGTTCTAACCCTAAACCCTTCATTCTAAGTACGGGAAGTCAAATTTTTTACTCTATCCATCATGTCAAGCTCTATTTGACGTACTAAACTACGGGGTGTTACATTACCTCTTCTCAAACTCACTCAACTCAACTCAAGCATAGGATACTCAACTCAAGTATAAAATACTCAAATTAAAGGTAATATACTCAACTCAAAGATACTCGGCTCACTCAACTCAACTCAAGATACTCAACTAAAGATACTCAAGGATAAAGCAACAATAAAAGATGCAATATATGGAAATCTTTTAAAATAGTAGATAATAACTCAATTTTATGTTAAAATACAATAATAACTCAATTGTATGTAAAAATACAATAATAACTCATATTTGGGAGATTCTCTTATCAACAACCATCACTATGAGCTATGTGATGATACAACATTTCGCCCACACTTCTAGAACTGTCCTATACCTTTCCAGAGTATAAGACATCCTCAACTAAGTGGATCCACTAAGCTATGCTTAAAAAGCAATAAGGAATCATCTAAAAAGTATGACCCTTTCTACCCACGTTCGCATACATGGTTTATAAAGACATTGAGTTGTCTGAACTCGTCCCCATATCGGTACTCAATACTACTCCAAATAATATTACTCATGCTCATATGTTTAAACACATTTCCTCATCCTTAAACTTTGAGATTATTACTCAAAATTAAAGGTTCTCTTAAAAGAGATAATGCTCAAAACTCCTCATGAACTCATTTGGAATTTAAAGTTTCCTCTCATTTTAAATGTAAAAACATTTACTCTTGGGAATACTTAGTTCCCTTAAATTCATTTTGAAAAGTAAAACTCGACACTCCTCATCCCCATACTCATTTACGCAAGTCTTTAAAAAAATTATAAATAATTGTAAACGACTTCTCAAAACAGGGTTTATGGCGAACTATGGACGTCAACGACTCAATTCAAGGGTTTAAATAACCATATATAGGACTCAATTCTCACAACTCGATAACTCCAGAACTCAAGGAATCAATGATACTACTCATCTCAAGAATGCTCAACTTACAGGGTTCATACGAAATTATGGGCATGAACAACTCAGCTCAAGAACTTTCATGGGTAACATGTAGTAGTCCCATAATTAGGAATATAATCTCAAAAGGATTAGGAACTAAATGCTAAAGAACTTAGAACTCGAAGATACTACTCCTCTCAAAGATACTCAATTTATGGAGTTCATGTGTAATTTATGAGAATGAACGACTCGAATCAAGCATCTAAAAAACAATATATAACTCATGTGTACGACTCTTCTCATTCTCATACTTACTTTCTCAAAACTTAGCTCAAATCGATAGTTGATCTCAAAGGATTCACAATTTAACTCAAAGACTTTCTTGAACTCTACTCTTAACTCTTTCTTGAATTTGAATTATGAATTCAAGAGTTACGATTCATGATATGAAGGATATCTTTATGATTAAATGTGATTTAGAATA
Source organism: Solanum piurae (assembly GCA_029582685.1). NCBI lineage: Eukaryota > Viridiplantae > Streptophyta > Magnoliopsida > Solanales > Solanaceae > Solanum > Solanum piurae. The sequence goes on from JAJOOO010002593.1 coordinate 8,647, forward strand.
GATAAATAAGGAAGGGTGTGAACGTAAACTTTAAAAGAACTCTGGCGGGACGAATGATGGAAAAAGGACACGGCAAACGACCCTGGCACACTAAGTGCCGTGGGGTGCTAGACCCTAAACTACATAGCCTATTTTCTGGTGCACTGATGGCGCGGCGCCCCAGCCCCATACTCAGAAAATCCGATGAATTTTCTTTCTCGATTTTTTACCCTAATTCACCTAGAATCGAATGGTTTCTTCCACACTATCTTAGATTCATTTACCCAACTTAATTACATGAAAATCTACTCGAAAACTCTCAAGAACAATGCTCATTAACAAGATACTCACCTCAAGAACTCAAACAAACATCATAATTAAAGAATGAAGAACAACACTTCAAGAATTTCATCGAAAACCTCAATATACTCAATCTCAAGGATGAGTTTCAAAGTGGAAACTCATGATTGGCATCTGGGTGAACGTACCCAACACTATAAAAACATACATACCTCTTAAGGATCAAATATTTGGTGAAATCTCTCGAAGATCGCAAGAACCTTGAACGCTTGAAGCTTTTCTCCCATTTTATCCTCTTGAACTACTCTCAAAAACCCTAAGCTCATTTAGGAGTAACTAAAACGTATTTCAATCAGTTTAGACCCCTAAAAGGTTAACAAAAATGGGCTAGGCTAGTGGGGTAAGGAAAACACCAAAATACCCCTCATTAATTCGGGTTAATTTCCTTAACTGGACAGGCTAAACTCAAATGCACATATCTTCCTCATCCGAACTTGGATTTTAGCAAACTCGGCAGCGTTGGAAAGACGACTCAGAGATCTTTCATTTGATATCTTATGGGTCTCCTAACTCATCCTGTGGTAAAAGTTATGGTCGTTTGAATTTGACCCAAAACATAAAAGAACTTACGGATGACTTTAATGGATTATCTTTAGTTCCCTTTGGAACTCAAGGTGCTACATCTAGTGACCTTAACACTTAAGAAAATTGAAATTTCTCGGTAAAATCTTATTCACAATGAAGAATGGCTCTAGTCTTAGCTAAAAAATATTCGGGGTGTTACATCTAACACCCAACTCAACCACCCAACATGCAATTTAAAATAACATAGCATATCAATTTAAAGAGTTCTTCACAAAAAGTGATTACCTTGGTCTGAAATTTCTCCGATAGAAAAGAGATGTGGGTATCTCTTCTTCATATCCTCCTCAGCCACCAAAGTAGCTTCATTAACAAACTGGTTCTTCCATAAGACTTGACTGATGCTATCTCCTTGGTCCTCAACTTACGAACCTGACGATCAAGTATCTCAACGAGTATGTCCTCATAAGATAGGTTGTCCTTAATACCAATATCCTAAGTAGGTATAATAAGTGAAGGATCGCCCATACACTTCTTCAACATTGAAATATGGAATACCGGATGGACCGCTGCTAACACTGATGGTAGCTCCAACTCATAAGCTACATTGTCAATCCTCTTGGATATCCTGTAAGGACCAATATACAAGGGACTAAGATTCCCCTTTTTGCCAAACCTCATAACACCCTTCATGGGTGAAACCTTCAAGTAAACCCAGTCGTCCATCTCAAACTCCAAGTCTCTTCTTCTAACATTGGTATAGGATTTCTAACGACTTTCCGCTGTTTTAAACCTTTCTTGAATTATCTTCACTTTATCCATATCTTGATGAACTAAGTCTAGTCCTATTAACCCAGCCTCACCAACCTCAAACAATCACAATAACCCAAATCAAATCATGCTACCTGCGAGACCGTGACAAACCAGTAATGAAATCCATATTGATTATCTCCCACTTCCATTTTGGAAGATCTATGTTCTGAGCTATACCACCGGGCCTTTGGTGCTCTACCTTGACTTGTTGGCAATTCAGACACTTAGCAACAAACTCTTATACTTCTTTCAAGTCATGATACATCTTTGTGGAACCCGGATAGATAGAGTATCTGGAGCTATGAGCTTCCTATATGATCCTATCTTGGTGTTCGTCCACCTTTATACACACAGTCTACCTTGATACCTCAATACACCATCACCCCTTTGTTCAAAGGCCATCACTTTCTGCTTATGAACATTTTCCTTCAATTCAAGAAAAACAAGCTATTGGTCTTGTTTATCTTTTACTTCGGACAATAGTGATGATTCAACCTCATTCATCACCATTATTCCTCCTTCACTGGAATCCATTAACCGAACTCCCAATCATTCAAGTCTGTGCACCTCCTTGGCTAATCTATTCTTACCTTCCTCAACATGGGAAGTACTACCCATAGACAATCTGCTTAATGCATCAGCAACAATCTTAGCCTTACATAAGTGATAAAGAATACTCATGTCATAATTCTTCAGTAACTCCAACCACCTCCTCTGTCTGAGATTAAGCTCTTTCTGACTGAATACATACTGAAGACTCTTGTGGTCGGTGAACACATCAACGTGAATACCATAGAGATAGTGACACCATATACTCAAAGCAAACACTACAACAATAAGCTCTAGGTCATGGGTTGGGTAATTCTTCTTGTGATTGTCTGGAGGCATAAGCTATACTTTGCGATTCAACATCAATACACAACCCAGTCCAACTATGGATGCATCACAATACATTATAAAGCCTTGTGTACCCTCCGGTAAGGTCAATATTGGGCAGTTGTTAACCGAGTTATTAATTCCTAAAAGCTCTTCTCACAAGCTTCAGACCATTGTAACTTCATTATCTTCTGAGTCAACTTTGTCAATGGGGATTAAATAGATGACAACCTCTCAACAAACCTTCTATAATAATTCGCCAACCCCTCAACACACCTTCTATAATAACTCGCGAACCCCAAGAATTTCCTAATATCACTTAGAGATGTAGGTCAGGGCTAGTTCTGCACTGCCTCAATCTTATGTATGTCAACTTGAATCCCCCTAACATAAACAATGTGGCCTAAGAACGCCACTGACTTAAGACAAAACTCACACTTGGAAAGTTTGGCATACAACTCCCTATCTCTAAGAGTTTGGAGAAGTAGTCTTAGATTAGTAGTATGATCCTCCTCATTCCATGAATAAATTAGAATGTCATCAATGAACATGATAACAAACATATCAAGAAATGGCTTAAACACTCTGTTCATAAGGTCCATGAACGCTAAAGGAGCATTAGTTAAGACAAAAGACATAACCAAAAACTCATAATGACTATAGCGGATCCTGAATGCTATCTTCGAGATGTCACTTTCCCTTACTCTCAATTGATGATAGCCAGATCAAAGGTCTATCTTAGAAAAGCAAGTGGCACCCTGAAGTTGATAAAAAAAGATCATCAATTCTCTTAAGGGGATACTTATTCCTTATAGTAACCTTGTTCAATTGGTGGTAATCAATACACATCCAAGAGAACCATATTTCTTCCTCACAAATAAGACCGGACTCACCCTGATGTAACCTTTATCAAGAAGGTCTTTCAACTGTTCTTTTAACTCTTTCAACTCAGCTGGAGCCATTCTATATGGTGGAATAGAAATAGGTAGAGCATCATGAAGAATATCTATACCAAAGTTTATTTCTCTCTCAGGAGGGACCCCGAGAAGATCATTTGGAAAGACCTCTGGAAACTCACTCACAACTAGAATAGACTGAATAGGTGGTGTCTAAACACTAGAGTCATTAACTCAGACTAAGTGATAGATGCAGCCCTTAGAAACTAACTTTCTGGCTTTAAGGTACGAAATAAAATGACCCTAAGGCATTGTTGAACTACTCCTCTACTCAATAACAGGCTCATTAGGAAACTAGAACTTAACTACTCGAGTTCTACAATTAACTAAGGCATAACAAGCATGAAACTGGTCCATACCTAGAATAACATCAAAGTCCACTATATCTAACTCGATTAAGTTAGCCATGGTGTCCTTGTGATTGACAAAAATAGTACAATTACAATAAACTCTCTCTGCTAGAATAGACTCATACTAATTGGTGTGGAAACACCGCAGGGCTCAAGAAGTTGCTTGGGAAGAATATCAAAATTCATAGCAATATATGGAGTCACAAAATATAGACTCGCACCTAGATCAAACAGTGCATTTACATCAAAAGTAAAGACTTTGATCATACTAGTGACAACATCAGGTGAATTCTGTTGCTCTTGGCGACTGGTGATAGCATATAGACGGTTTGCTCCTCTAAGTACAACTCTGTCTAGTAGAGAGGCTAAAGAAGATTGGCTCTATTTCCCCCATTACCATTACCCTACCTATTCTTAGGGTACTCTCTCATGAAGTGACCTATCAGACAATACTTGAAACAAATAGTGGAGCAGTAAAAACACATTCCTGAGTGGCTCCTACCACACTTAGCATATGCAAGAGTCCAGTTGGTCCTTGAGCAGGTCTAGCTCTGAAATTCTGTGAATTCTGATTCTTGAACTCACCTCTGTTCTTTAGTGCAGGTGCACTAGTAGATGATGGAGTAGGTCCATTTGGATTTTGTTGAAAAGATGATCGGTTTGCATTACCCTTTTGATGCCTGGAGTCATTACCTGTTGTCGTAGCCTTCTTGCTACAAAACAATTCCCTATCTCTCAACTTGTCCCCCTCAACCTGATGTACATGGATCATAAGCATTGCTATGTCCATGTACCCTATCAACATAGCAGCCTTACCCTCTTTGCTTGACAGACGAGACAACTCGGAAACAAACAAACTCATCCTGCTCTTCATATTAGCAACCCATCTCTAGAGCATAATGGGATAGTTGAGTGAACTTGAGGCTGTATTCATGCCCACTCATGGATTCCTGCACACTCATGGATTCCTTCTTAAGAGTAGGAAATTCACTTACCTTTGCCTCTCTCAGTTCATGGGGAAAGAAATGCCCCATGAAGGCCTCTTCGAACACAACCCAACTCACAATTGGTGTCACTTCAGCTCTACTCTTCTTCCATTGGTTGTACCAGAATCTAGGAACACCCTTGAGTTGGTATGCAGCCAGTTCCACAATCTCAGTATATGTAATATGCATCACCTCAAAAACATTCTACAATTCTTCCACAAAGTTTTTTGGATCCTCAGTGACACTTGAACTGGTGAATTCTGGTGTATTCATCCTCAAAAACTCACTAATTCTGGATGTATCATCCACATCCTATCGAACCCATGTATGTTGTGCATCTTAGTTGGTCAAAACTTGACTGAACATCCGAATTGCAACCCAGAACTTAACGTTAGTGCCCTGTCCTTGGGGTTGCACTTCTGGTGCATTGGGGACCCCTTGATCCTGGGGATCAACATTCCTCTTAGCAAAACGACCTCAAACAGCTCTTCGTGGAGGCATGATCTGAAAGATATGCGTAAGCACAAATTAGAAAGAAACTTTTATAGAGTTGAACTTTAGCGCACAAAAAGAGTATAAAAGAAGAGAGTTATTTCCTAAATGTCGCAACCTCCTAATTATAGATGTGGCACACTTCTTACCAATAATTAGGACTCTACAGACACGACTTCATAGATACCCTAGGACTCTTGAACTCTGGCCTCTGATAATATGTTTGTCACGCCACGAGCCTACACCTTGGATGTAACTGGCACTCGAGAACCATTGTTGGCCCCAAGTGAATCCTTGGACTTGCTCAACTCTCCGTGGAAGACTAACTCAACAGTAAATTAACCTCAAAAGTAAAGATTTAACTCAATGCATCAAAAGAGATAACTCATAATATTTTAAATAAAATATTCAACTGGCCAAAAGAGGCAACTCAAGTCTTAAACATTTAACAATGGAAATGAAAACACTCCTCAAAACATTGTTGTCTATCTATGAAGCCTCTAACAACTATGATGGAATTCGGGACAAGACTCACGACATCCTAATACGACTCAAAGAATATGTGGAACCCTCCGAAGCAAGGAGGCTCACCAAAGTAACTCTAGAACTGCAATTGGTATCATTGGAGAGCATGTTGATGATACTAATTACATGTATCTGCATCATGAAAGATGCAACAAAAAATGGTATCAAGTGGACTTTAAAGCACAAACATAATCTTGAACTGATAAAAAAGAAGAACATACTCATCTCATCTAAACTCAACTCAACTCAACACAAGGATACTCAAACTCAAAAGTACTCAACTCAGTTCAATATAAAAGAAACAATTAACTCTTTCACTCTTATTTGGGAGATTCTCTAATCGACAATCATCACTCTAAGCAATGTGATGATACAATATCTCGTGCATGCAGCCAGAACTATCCTACACCTTTCTAGAGTATAGGAAATCCTCATCTATGTGGATCCACTAAGCTATGCTTAAAATCAATAAGGAATTGTCTTAAAAGTATGACCCTTTTTACCCATGTTGGCATACATGGTTCATGAGAACTTTGAGTTTTACGAACTCTTCCCCAAATCGGTGCTCAATACTACTCCTAATATTATAACTCATGCTCATATGTTTAAAAATATTACCTCATCCTCAAAGGTTCTCTTAAAAGATATAGTGCTCAAAACTCCTCATGAAGTCATTTGGAAATCGAAGTTTCCTCTCATTATAAATGTAAAAAAACATTACTCTTGGAAATACTTAGTTCCCTCATTTTGATTTTAAAAACATGAATTCAACTCTGCTCATCCTCATACTCCAGTACTCAAGTCTTAAAACAAGTCTTAAAAGTTTGTAAGAGACTTCTTTAAAAGACTCGAAAGGCTCTCTCAAACTTGACTTTTAACCTTTTCTTGAATTTGAAATGTGAATTCAAGAATTATGATTCATGATATATAGGATCTCTCGATGATTAATGAAGGTTTAAATAGTTAGGATTAAGAAAGGAATGAAAGCTTGACTTAAAGGAACAAGTGCAGAACTAAAACGAAGAAGAAAAGTGATCTGACTTATAGGTTAACCTTAACTCTTTCAGGATAGAAGTCTAGAAATATTATCTAATCTATCTTGTCCGAAGTTAGATGATTTTACGTGGTATAGATATATTTTTCTCAACAAAGTTATGATTAGAAAAAGACTGTAATCATGACTATTGGAAGGAAAAGATTATTAGTGGTTTACCAATACTATTTGCTGAAAAGGTTAGGATAAAATTAATAGATATGTTTGAGGGGAAAATCTCGTATAATCAATTAACCAATGGTGACCTCATAAGTTTTATAAATATTACCGGATTAAAATTATATACAAATATGACACTTATAAATCAATTGGAAATGATAGTAAATTATCACGAAATGAATGAGGAGATTTTTGTAAAGACTTTGGATATACCAAATTATCTGCCCCTTCAAATAAAGTTTCTTAAAAAGGTAAATACCATCGTAAAAATTATAAAATTAAACATGAAAAACCTCATTATTACAAAAAAAAATATCAAAAATCTAAATTAGATAATAATAGAAATATCAACACTTATGCATGTTGGAATTGCGGAAAAACCAGACACCATGCAAGAGATTGTCGGATCCCTAATAAAATTAAGGATAAGATAAATATGTTAGATATAAAAGATGAAGTAAAAATTAAATTATGTTCAATCCTTGATAAAAATGAAACTAGTTCTTCTTTTGAAAGGAGTCCTAGTGAAGATGACCAACTTAATATGATATATAGTTCAAACATTTATAGTTCAACGAATTGTGGATTTGGTGGTGCAATTTTCACCTTCCAAGACCACTCCATCAATGTCATTACCAGCATTAGTAAAGAATTTTTCATTGATATACTTGAGCTTATCAAAGATCCAGTGCTGACTAATCTAACTTATTTTGATATATGTTTTACATGTGTGAATACACTAATACACAATTATTCTTTATACACGTAGCTACTTTTTATTACACATAACTGATAATGACTATACGTGGTTGATAATTTATGCCAGGTAGTTGGAAAAAGTACACATAGATTTTGTTGAATCTGATGCATGTATATCCTTGTTGAAAATATATTTTTACTCAAAATATTCTTGGAAACATATATCTTCTTACTGTTTGGACCTTTGTCATTTTGTGGCATGGATTTTTGGTTCCTGTTTATCTTGAATTTTGAGTTCTTGAGTTACTAATTATTGAATTCTATTTCCTATTATTGAGTTTCTATATCTTCCATTGAGATTCTTGAGTTGATTGTTCATGTCTATTTTTCAGCATTAACCCTATTTTCTAAGTATTCATTGAGTTCTTATTGAGAATCTTATAAATAAATATAATTGTTTAAACTGAGATTTGAGAAAGTAAAGAGGAGTTTGAGAAAGAGCTTAACTAAAATTTAAGCAAGAGTATAAGGGAACTATGTATTTCTCAAATGTTTTATTTTTACATGAAGAAAAAGAATATTATTTTGAGAAAAGTTAAAAGAGTTTTAAGAAAGATTGAGTACAGAGAAGTTACCTCTTAAAGAGATCCCTTTTGAGTAATTATCTCAATACAAAATGTATTTTTACATTGTGTAAAGAGAAACCATATTTTCTAAATGAGTAATGAGTTTTAGAGATATTTCAAAGCAGTTACCTCTTTTAAGAGGATAGTTTGAGCAATTATCTCAAACATGAGAAAGAGTATGCTTATACATTTGAGAAAGAGTATATATTATTGGGAGCAATATTGCGCATCGATATAGGGGAGAGTTCAGAAAAATCACAATCCCTATAAACCATGTGTTGCCAATATGGATACATGACCATACTTTTTAGATAAATCCTCATTGCTTAGTTGATCCACTTAGTTGAGAGGTTCTATGTGTCGACATGATATAGGACAACTCTGATAGCATGGTCAAGATGTTGTATTATCACAGATCATAGTGATGATTGTTGGTTAGAAAATGTCCAATAAAGTTAAAGTGTATTTTTATATATCACTTATTATGTTGAGTTCAGATATGAGAAAGTATTTTGTAAAGCTTTAAATGATTTATCTCCTTTATTTCTTTACATTCAGATTGAGTATATTGTTACCAATTGCAATCCTTTCATTCAATTATTTCTCCTCGGCTATATTACATACTCGTACATTCGAATGTATTGATGTCATTTGACCTATTTTTTGGAGGTATTGTGGGTATTGTCCTGAGACCTATCTGAAATATCAGAGGCTTCATAGATAGATAGACTCGAGAAGTCTCTTTGTACATTCTTTCCCTTAAAGATGTTTTACAAAGTATTATTATTATTGCAATGAGTACTTTCATACATTCTTATTGAGTTTTACATTTATGTTTTAAGCGTATTATCGCTTGAGTAAGTCTTCCGCTAATTAGTCAGCCAGGCCAAGGGTTCGCTTGGTGACCAATAATGGTTCTTGAGTGTCAGCCACATCTAGGGTGTAGGCTCGGGGTGTAAAAAACTTGGTATCAGAGTACAGAGTTCAAGTTTCCTAGGGTGTCTATGAAGATATGGCAGTATGATCTTATTTATAGTTCTTAGGGACCCATGATGAGTATGGGATTTTCAATCATTTAGGGCTTATTTTTCATAGTATTAGTGTCCTCACTGCCTATTTTTTGCTATAAACTAATGTTTAAATGCTAATTGCAAAGAGTAAGGCAGGGACATTATCGGGAAAAAAAGAGTGGAAAAGATGAAAAAAACAGAAGATAATGAAAGCTGACAATTGCAAAAGCCACTCGCCGAGTGGCACTTCAGCTTGCCAAATGTTACAGTGTGCCAGGCCTGGGGAAAATCCAAATTGGCGATGGAGTTGGACCTTTGGTGAACCGCCTAAAGGATCAGAGACAAAGATTTTGATCACCTTATTAAAGTTATAGGGTCTGAATGGTGAAGAGTCAAGGCAAAACGGCGATGGAGAAGAACACTTAGCGCCTCGCTGACTTGGTCAGCGATGCTCAACTAACTCCGTCAAATGACCTCGAAGGCAAAAATCTGGGAATGTATAAATTGACTTTCAAAAAGAGAAAGAGAGCTTCAAAGTGTTTTTTCCAGTTCCGTCATTTTGATTAACTTTTCTAAGTTTTTGAGAGTTTTTAAGTAGATTTTCAATTGGGGTTTTGATTGGAATCTAATTTGGAGCATTGTAAAGGCTTGGATTTTACTACCCAGCTTATGGAGAACGTAGTTGGCAATATTTTCCTACTTTTTTATAATTTGTGGCTAAAACCTCAATTCTTGGGGGTGTGATTATGTGATTAATTATCTCAGTTAACTTATGGGTGTTAATAATTACTAATTTGATTGTTGTTTTGAAGTTGGTTCGATTGATAATTGAGTTTTAACTTATGAATTGTAGTTGCAAATGCAGTTATAGTCTAGTATTATATTCTTGCTTGAGAAATAGGTTTTAGAACTAAGGTTATCAATTGATGATTGTAGTGATTGGGTTGTTGTGTATTTAGCTCGAGAGAGTGAATCTTAATTCGATCCTACCTATCTAGCTTGAGAGAGTAGATTAATTGAGGTTTTGGGCTGTCTATCGTATGATGCTTGTTGAGGTTCGAGAGAACTCACTTGATTCGTGATAGTTGATCGAGATATGGCTACTACATTAAAGCCTACCCTACCCACTAGGATTCAGTGACTTTTAGTAATTAGTAATCACCTGTATAGTGAAATTGCCAATTAATCGATCACATCCCCAAGTATCCCTTTCTACTTGATTACTCCCCTGTTTCTATTGTTAATTGAAAAATCTTATCCCCTCATTTGAAACTAGTTGTAAACCTCTTTGATTTACTTCAATGGTTTCGATAATTTCTATTCCTACAACTGATTAGAACTTGTCTTTCACTTTGTAATTTAATTCTCTACCATATCACTCCCTATGGGATCGTCCCCAACTCTTCGTTGAGTTTATACTAGATTACGATTTACTACACTTAGTATTGGATGAAGTGTAGTTCAGCGTTATCACCCCACTTCCGTAAATCATGGACTATAGACATTTAAGAAAAGTTTCCCTTCTTTCATATTCAAAATCATGCAATAGAACTCAGTCATGAGGAACTCATGTGTTACACAAATTTATTCAACTACCCTCATACTAAAAGTGGTTGAAAAGAAAACACTAGATTCTTATTGATGAGTTACTCTCAACAAAAGTGTTCAGAAAGTAAAGAGGTTGCACATGGCTTGATAGAAGCCAATTTGTGTGCATTAAGTGTATTGATTCCAAAGAATGTGCCTTTCTTCAGATGACTCATGAATTCGAGCTAAAAACAAGATGTGCTCTTAGATTCTCTTCATGAAATCTTGTTTCAGGTGATGCAGTGTATTTTAGAGAGCTTGGATAGTATTATCACCCAAAATATAGTATGAGATGCAATGTTATGAGCAGTAGTAGAAGTGCCCAGGGTTACAAGTATGCATTTGGAAGTGTAGTAACCTAAAGAAATGGGGACAATTACTGAGTAAAGTGTATAGTTGTAGTCGTGTACACATTAAGTCATTAATGAGGAGTTTTCCCTTATGTGTAGGCTATGGAGTAATAATTTTATGTGGATTTCATCATAGAAGGTAGAGGAATAGTTACTAGTCATGATACATTAGAGTATACTTTAACCAGAAGAGAGTTTATGTCAATGTAACATTGTGTTAGTAGAGGCCAAGTATAGGTATTTAATAAAAGAGTAGAGTATTCATGAGGGATATGTAAGCAAAGCTTATGATTTTGAAGGCAACGCCCCTTGATATTTATAGAGTTATAGAACTTATTAGGAAATGATGTATAGTGAATGGGTAAATTATACTTAGGTTGTGAAATATTTGTGATGATAATCTATAAATAGGTAAACTGGGAGATAAATATTGACTACTTGTCATGAGGTATTATTGGGTGATGATGTTAGTTTTTAGATTTGATCCAGTAGGTTTGACATAAAGTAGGCGAGTAAATTAACAAGTATGGTATTATGACCCTTAGATGAGAGCAATGAACTATGGCTAAGTCATTAGATTAACAAGAACATTAAGAGGTGTACCCAAGATCGTATGTAGTCAGACGAGGTTCCAATTAAGTTTATGGTTTGTTCTTACATGAGTGCTTAGATAGTATTTTCAAGCTGTCGATGTGGAGTAGGATGATGTAATCATTATTTATTACCCTTTAAAGGTTGGTCGAAGGGATCATAAATAGCCAATGATAAGCCTCTTAAATATTATTAGAGTTTCCTCTAGTTGGGTAGATATGAACATAGAAAGGTTGCATTAACAGACTAACAAAGAGAAGTCAGACTATTAAGAGTCGGACCAAGTGCCTTTATAACCCATTGAGAAGCAGTTAAGAGAATCATATGAGCAAGAGGTCTTCGAAGGACTCTTAGTACCTTCATATGGAGAGTTCAGTAGATATTAGCTTTTCTCGAGTATTAGAGTAAATAGAACATATAATATTTTAGAGATGATGGAATAAATCTATAACTTTAAAGTGTCAGCTTCAGACCTAAGGGGGAGATGATAAGATGAGAAACCAAGCCAGGTGTGGAGAATCATATAATGATATTTTCATATAGAGTTATGGTGTTATATCAATCCATTAACACTCAAGTGTATTCCTCAAAATTTAGTCGTTACTAAATCTTGTTGATGTCCCTAATATAAGAATTGTGGTCATGACTTATGCTCATACACTTCAGAAAGATTCACATTTATGCTCAGTTCCCAAAATGAGGGGCAAAGTCTTTAGCCCATTAATCTCAATCTTACTCCATAAACTTATGGATATCAGTCTCATGAGATGAACCTATTCATATAAGCACTCGTGTCTCATAGTATGCTCATTCTCATGAATTCATGATTTATTCTTAGTGGCTAGCAATATCATGTTCTGTCATGCATATTCTTATATCAGAATTCTCGAATGAATCATGCTTATGATCTTTCTCCCTAAATCTCTTTCACTGATCATTTTTAGTTAGAGAGTGATGTTGATGATAGTATTTGAGTAGTGATAGAAAGATAAGGTTAATGTTTCTTATGTTGGTAGTGATGGTATGCTTATTCCATCTAAAGATATAAAGGTGGAGGAAGGATGAGATGAAATTTTACTATGAGTAATAGTTAGATGAGAGTAGTTAGTCAATTTGTGGTAGTAATGCCTGAAATTTCAGATGGTAGAGATGATGAGAGAATGAGAAATTCTTAGAAAGATTGGTTAGTAGAAGTCTATGGAGGAGCTATAGTTCTAGGTTTGAATGAGGTGTTGATAACATGTGTGGATGAATGCATAATGCATTAGGTGGTTCTTGATTAGATCTCGAGGTTGGTTGAATGCGGTGGTAAAGAGTTGTATTCTTGAGATGAGATTCTCTATAGATATTTAAAACCTGAATCTTGTGGTTTAGATTAGAATAAACATCTCATGTTTAGCACCTTGTCATTTAGAATTAGAGTTAGGGTTGAACATAGTAGAGCAGGCAACTCAACTTATACCTCGGTAAGAGTAGTCATAAATTCTTGTAGGAGATGAGTTGCAGCTAATGAGGTGAGATATTCATAAAGGAGAGCATGGTTTAGAGGGGTTTCTAGGCTTGAAAGCTAGCAATTGTATTGCTTAAGATATAGTAGTCATATTCTTACTTCGTGCCCAGATAACCTTATTTCATGTCAAATAACTTCAGATAGAGTGTGACTATGTTCAAACCCATATAGTTTGTAACTTACGTGCTATAAAAAATTCCAAACTTTTAGTCTGAAATACTTCCGCCTAAGTTAGTAGGTGAGTTCAAAAGTTAGAAAGATAGTAAGAGATTATTTTCCCTCTCCAAGATCATTTCAGCCATCATTTGAGGACGAATGATCCAAAGATGGAGATATTGTAACACCCCAAAAATTTCTAAGCTAAGACCCGAATAATTTTGTAGCACCTTGCAACTCTACTCTTAAATTTTGAATCGTTCTTCGTAAGTATATGAGCTTGAACCAGGTTATTTTCAACTTTCTCATGTGTTATATGATGCTTAACAAGTGTATCAAGAGTATCTAAAGTGATCTAGGGTCATAAGGGACCTCAAACACCAAGCCAAGTTCAAACCATTCCTATTGGCTAAGTTCTCGCATGAGTTCATTTAAAGATCAAATTCAAAATCTCATATCTCTCAAAATATAATTAATTAGGTGGCTTACTACCTGCAAAATTAATGGTCTATGAATCTTCTTTCCTATGCCACCAAGTTTGTATTATTCTGTGTTTGCAATAAAAAAGTTATGATTGTTTTACGGGAATATACTCGGGCTGGGAAATTTGGCGAACTCACCTGCTCAATCGGCGTTCCACCGAATGGATTGGCGAATCACCAAATTATCGTCAAATTGTCCCGAAAACCTTAAGCTTATGTCCATTTGGGAGATCTAAAGTCTCAATAGACGATCCGTTGAGTATTTTTTTCAAAAGAGACCTCCAGATCACCGATATGGCCGACGGGATTCATTAAAATGTTGTTTCCTTGATTTTTACAGTTTTCTTAAGTTTCTAGAAGGGTATTATTGACCTTTTACCCTAAATCAACTTCCTAAGTCCAGATTAGAACCTAATAACATCATTATACGTATAAAAACTCTCAAAATCCCCAATTCACATTTTTCCCAAGATTAAGAACTCCAAGAAAGGGATTTCTTTAATTTCTCAAGATATAAAGGACCCAAGTTCAAGAATCTCTTTAATAATCTTAAGGTTTTAAATCAAAGGTTCTTCTCCACCCTTCATCTCCAAGAAAGTCTCAAGAAAGACAAAAACTAATGTTTCAAGTCTTTCAATCATGTTTTTCTTTAAACCTCTTCAAGAGCTTTGTTCTTCCAGGTATGTAAGGCTAACATAGTGTTGTACAAGTTCATCCTCATGCCCTACATCTACTTCTAAATCGGTAAAAGAGTAATCTAGGGTTCTATCCTTAGATTTAAGTATTCTTGAGATAAGTTGATAATGAGTTCTGAATTCTTGAGTTACTAATTATTGAATTCTATTTCCTATTATTGAGTTGTTATATCTTGCATTGAGATTCTTCAGTTGATTGTTCGTGTATATTTTTTTAGCATGAACCCAATTTTCTGAGTATTCATTGATTTCTTATTGAAAATCTTCTAAACAAAACGTAATTGTTTAAACTAAGTTTTGAGAGAGTAAAGATGAGTTTGAGAAAGAGTTCAACCAAGATTTAAGCAGGAGTATAAGAGAACTAAGTAATTTCCAAATGTTTCATTTTCATATGAAAAAATAGACTATTATTTTAAGAAAATTTAAAAGAGTTTTCATAAAGATTGAGTACAGAGCAGTTACCTCTTAAAGAGACCCCTTTTGAGTAATTATCTCAACCTAGAATGTATTTTTGCATTAAGCAAAGAGAAACCATGTTTTCTAAATGAGCAATAAGTTCAACAAATATTTCAGAGCACTTACCTCTTTTAAGAGGATAGTTTGAGAGATTATCTCAAACCAGAGAAAGAGTATGTTTTGTAAATTTGAGTAAGAATATATATTATTGGGAGTTGTATTGAGCACCGATATGGAGGAGAGGTCAGACAACTCAAAGGCCCCATAAACCATGTCTTGCCAACAAGGGTACAAGATCATACTTTTTAGATGAATCATTATTGCTTAGTGGATCCACTTAGTTGAGAGACTCTATATCTCGGAACAATAAAAGATAGTTCTGGCAGCATGGACAAGACATTGTATTATGACGTAGCTCATAGTGATGGTTATCGTTAGAGAATGTCTCAATAGAGTTACAATGTATTTTTCTATATCACTTATTATGTTGAGTTCAAAAATGAGAAAGTACGTTTTAAACCATTTAATGATTTAACTCCTATATTTCTTTACATTCAAATTGAGTATATTGTTATCTATTGTAGTATCAGACAGTTATTTTGCCTCCGCTATATTACATAATCTTACATTCAAATGTACTGATGTCATTCAACCTGCTTCTCTTTATGATGCAGATACATGTGTTTAGGATCATCAACAGGCGCTCTGTTGAGATCAATCTACACTCCAGAAAGTTTTGGTGAGCCTCCTTGCATTTTGGAGGACATCATATTTACTTAAAGTCCTGTTGTTTGGAGGCATTGTGGGTCTTCTACAGACACCTATCATAAACATTAGAGGCTTCATAGATAGATAGATTCGAGGAGTCTCTAAGTACATTCTTTCCTATAAAGATGTTTCACAAGTTATTATTATTATTTCAATTAGTACTTTCATACATTCTTATTGAGTTTCACTTTGAGATCTATTTCTGTTTTAAGCGTATTATCGCTTGAGTAAGTCTTCCACTAGGTATTCAGCTAGGCCAAAGGTTCTCTTGGGGACCAATAATGGTTCACGAGTGTCGTACACGTCCATGATGTAGGCTCGAGGCGTGACATTATAGCTTTCCAATTCAGCCCAAAAGTCAATGTTCTACTCGCTCGGAGACGTTAGTCGCGCTTGATGTTTTGCGTAATCAATAACACAACTTCCAGTACAAGTGTCTACGATTATGCAATAGTATAGTGACCCAACCAAAGGTTGGGGTCGTGTCCCAAGGGTGTGGTTTTGAGAATTAACAGAAAAGTAAAATTTGTTCTAACTAGTCGTAGCTAAAGACATTAACGATTAAAAACATTGTAAATTAAAGGGGGACACAAGAGTGTCAATTAACAATGGAAATTTTTGTCACTAGTAAGTAAAAACAGCAAAATAAACAAAGATTTCTAAATAATGAGAGGGGATTCTTGGGATGTGACCGGAATACGGGTTAATCTAAATCATTCGGTACATGCTTTCGATAGAAAATTTATAGAGTCATAGTGACTAGGCTAAGCTTTACGTGGGAGTAAATTCTCTCTCGCGCAACTTACCCCGGTTCAAATGGGTTCCTCTCGAACACCCACTTGCCGCATGAAAACCAGCCTCTGCCTTACCCCACTCACTCTCTCGAGCTGAGTGCTAGGATATGGGACTAGGGTTCACTCTCTCGAGCTGAACCTCATGTCGACCCACTCCTTAGGCCATCAACATTTGTTTCAGCTCACTCAAGATCAAAAGCTCTTTTCAAGGTTTGTAATGGGGATGAGTGCAAATGTATGGTCATTTAGGCTCGGTGACTTTCATCCTCATGAAATGTGGTGCTCACAACACTTCCTTTCCTCTTCTTTCATCATTTTCTTTAGTGCTCATAAGTCATCCTATTATTCACTTCCCATTGATTGTCTAGGAACCCCGTTCTTTTGTACTTTATTCCACAACTTTTTTTTATGGGGGTTTTCCATTTTTTGTAACACCATGGGTTTAGGGAGACTTTTGTTGAACTTCTTGATTTTCCCTCGTCTTTTCACCATACCCCCAACTTAGGCTTTTGTCCTAAGTTGGCTACTCAACTAACCACAATTCAAGAGAATTATAGGTAGTGGATAAAGAAAGGTTTTGGTTTCATCAAGTTTCTTCCAAAGAAAGGTACGGTTCAAGGGGTGTTCAAAAGAGAATCACACGCTCACAGGGTAGGTCACAACAGAGGTATATGCCAAATTGGTTCACACTCTTAGAAGTTTCCTAAGATTATATCAAGAGATAGCATCACTTAGTTGACCAGACCAATGGGGAAAATTCTAGGATCTATCATGCATGGTTTAAAGTAAGCTCATCACACTAGGCATCAACACTATGGTCAAACAAGACTCCACACTTTCGCTAGTGTGCAATAATCATCACAAGAGACTCAATTTGACAACAGGCTAGTCACAACGAGATGCAAAGAGTTCACATATTGTCTATGCAACTTTATTTGGCCTTATCGTAGCCGTACATTCATGTTTGTTTGATTGTAAGCACTATTCAAGTCATTGGTATTGATCAGAACCGAGAATTAAATTTTGCAAAAGAACAACCACATTCAACACACGAGAGGTGGAATTTTTTTTTCGGATGGATCAAAATCAAAATCATTTTGCAATTGAAACCAAAAGGAGCCATAAGTTCAAACATCCACAGAAAAGCAGTATTGACACAATTTTGAAACAGAACGGCCCAAATATATACACAAAACATGAACAAAAGTAGTACACAAAAGGTGTGGGCCTCAACCCACCACGATAAAAAAAAAGTAATTTGTCCTCAAATGAAAATAACACAAAATCCGAAATGTAAAATAAATAAAGACAGAGAGGGAGGTAAAGAGGGGATCATGTCTAAGCAGTTGCTCCATCTGTCTAGGCATTAATGCCCGGAGTGTTGTCATTCTACTTCTGGTTCTCTTTTTCTTTTCGCTCTGCTTCAGCTTCTGCAGCGATGTTAGCCTTAATCATATTCTCCAACTCGTGAGCTGCCACAAAGGCATGTATCGCATTACTAAACCCTCGAGCCGACGAAGGTACATTAGGGTCGATGGGCATCCTCTTTCTCGAAATGGCTGTCTTGTTGTCGCTCCTTTCAGTTCTTCTGAACTATTGTGCTCTTATGTGTCTAGGTGTCATGTCTCTTCTTGCACTTTTTGGTCTGGCCATGTCTGCAAAGTCTTGACATAATGTTAGAACATATTTGACAACCAAAACAATGACTTTCAGGTGTAAAAGGACTCGACGTGCTGCTGAATACATTCGACGAGCCACAGACGATCAGCCATAGGTCACAGTGCAGAATGGTTAGGGGTGCATACAAAGGGCGATTAAGATGACATTCGATGACTCGTCGAGTGCACTTGGAGATCCCATGCTTCTCTTAAAAAATTACAGTAGCCACAACAAATAAAGCATGATACTAAGGGTAAGATGGGGTACTTAGTGATTCTTATCATGACCAACGACACTAACTACAGTTCGAGTGTCTACGATCGTCGATAATATAGTAACTCAACCAAGGGTTGGGGTCGTGTCCCAAGGGAGTAGTCTTGAGAATTAATAGAAAAATAAGATCTAGTTTTAACTAGTCGTAGCTAAAAACATTAACGATTAAAAATATTGTAAATCGAAAGGGGACACAAAAGTGTCAAATATCAATTTGGGGTTTTTGTCACAAGTAAGTAAAAACAACAAAAATAACAAGAAAATCAAGTATGGGGAAGAGTTCTTGGTGTGTGACCGCAATACAAGTTGATATAAATAGTTGGGTACATACTTTCGATAGGAAATTTGCAAGATAATAGTGACTAGGCTAAGCTTTAAATGGAAATAAGTTCCCTCTCGGGCAACTTACCCCGTTTCAAATGCGTTCCTCTCGGACACTTATTTCCCACATGAAGACCAGCCTACGCCTTACCCCACTCACTCTCTCAAGCTGAGTGTGAGGATATGGGACTAGGGCTCACCCTCTCGGGCTGAACCTCATGTCGACCTACTCCTTAGGCCATCAGTCTAGTGGTCTTGGTTTCGCGGCCTCCCTCTCGAGCAAGCCGAAAACACATGGGCGGCTTTGTATTTGCAACTACAAACCCATTAAATTAAACCACAACCACTAGGTGAAATCACCATTAAAATACATCTAACCTATCAGCAAACAAGACCCAACAATAATATCAATACACATTTGCTAAATCACACCCCAAGAATGGGGTTTTTTAGCCACACATCAAGAAACAACAAAATACACCTAAAATGATAGTGAAATCAAATGGGTATAAGAAATTAAACATTGATTTAAGCAAAGGAAGAA
>JAJOOO010002595.1:0-97275 GCA_029582685.1 Solanum piurae
AAAAAGTTATTCAAATGTATATGAAAAAAGAGTTACGTTGAAACTAAATGAATAATAGATATAAAAAGAATAAAATATAAAAATAAAAAGAATGTGTCTAATAAATTTAAACAAAAATAAATTAAAAAGAAGAAATGGAATAAAAGAAAAAAATAATGAAAAAGAAGAAGAAGGTCTAAAGCCCAAAAGTTCCATTTTCCAAACCTAATATTAAAAAAGGGAAAAAATGTTGCCAATGGGACTTGAACCCATGGCATAGGAGCACTACATGAACCACTTATCCATTGAGCCAAGTTTGTCCTTTGTTCTCAGGGGGTTCATTTTAATATATATACACATAAAATCAGAATTTGACGTTATATATACAGTGTAATTTTTTGACGAGGGGGTTCGGGTGAACCCCCTGGGCTCCACCTAGGTCCGCCCCTGCATGTGAGTCTTCTAAGATCCTTGTAGCTAGTCAAACAGTTATTCATTTCGGAATGTTCCCGTTGTCTCTATTCAGAGAGGGAATAATGTGGCTGAATGAGTTGCTACATGCCTCAATGACCATTTAGAGACAGTTGGAAGAGGCTTTCCTTGAGATGTTCTTCCCAACATCAAAGAAGTTGCATCTGAAATATGAGATTAACAACTTCAGACAGTTACCTACCGAAGTATTACATGAGACATGACTAAGGTTCAACAAGAAGCTGAAGTAGTGTGCAAATTATAAGCTGAATGAGGACCATGTGGTGGAGACTTTATACAGATCTTTGAACTCGCAACCAAACCCATTATAGATGTAGTGGTTGGGGTTCGTTCATGGATCAAACATTCACGTATGTAGAAATTATGCTAGAACGAGTATCAAAGAACAACATGGCCTGAAAACTCGAGATTCTAAGGTTTCAAGAAAGACCTATGTAGTTGGTTCATTTGCTAAGCAACGTCGACAAAAAGAGGAGTGAGATTAGGACATGGCTCACATGAAAATACATATGGACGTGTTGACCAAGCATCTTTTAGCTTGTGGTGCTGAAAAAGTTAATGCAGTAGGAGCTATAGGTAGACATGAAGAGAATGATTTTGATTATGATTAAGAGGCGAAGTATCCGAATAATCAGGTGGTTTTTTGGACATATGATCCAGGAAATCAAGGTTGAAATTATCAGAAGGATGGCTATTATGATAGAGCTGGAAATCGTGATTAAGGAAATAAGAACAACAAGGAAAACTTCAAAAATGATCGTAGTGGAGTTTATATGCCTTCTACAAATAGAGATACGTATGGTAATGGAACATGTATGTCACGACCCAAGTTACCCCATAGGCGTAACATGGCGTATAAAACCCTGAGAGGCCCCATACAGGCCACTTAGCATTCATAACATAAGATATAGAAGAAATAGATAAGGAACAACATTTCAAGTCCAAAAAGTTTTATAAAATAAAAACGGAAGTCTAAACACTTTATCTCATTAGTCATCTAGTACATAAGAATGAAATTGGGCCTAGCCCATACATCATGTCCAAAATTTAAAGTAAGAAAGAAAATTGAAAATAATAAAAATCCATCATCGAAGCATGAGGACTCACCAAGCTCGGAATCTTTCAAATCAACCTCTAGCCTCGAAACTGAGAACCCTGACTGTCGGACCCTACATTTGGGGAAATGTAGGCAAGAGTATGTGTTAGTCCAAAATATGTACCAAGCATGATAGCCATGCATATACACATTTAAATCATGATAAAATAGGACATTTCATGACCAAGCTAAAACATGATGTAAAAAGGTTCGAAAAGTCGTCATAAAACATGGTCAATGCAAGCTAATCATCATTAAAACCTTTGAACACATATGAGATACTTCTTGATGTAACCTTAGTTCATTATTATTGTGGGAAGTATCCTTAACCAACATAGAGACCATGAGAGCTATAACATGATCCCCAGTGTCTCCCACACCGAAAATAGTTGTCCTACTTGCCAAGGTAAGGACCATGAAATTCTAGCTATTCGTGAAACCACTAGATAATGTCTATCTAGACAATCATCCTATGGGGGCACATAGGTAAGGGATAAGGAGATTGCTTCTAGAAACCCGACCTCTACTCATGGGAGAGCTTTCATATCAATATCCTCTTGGTGCTAAGCATAAGTCCCACATAATAGTCATATTCTTACATGTTCTTATTATCCATGGAAGGGCACGTCATCTTACCAATCCAAGCTAAGTCATAAGTCATCCATGGAAAGGTATCATTCAATAACCAATCCAAGCGAGGTTTTATTAGGATAGCTTCTTATCTTTAATTCATTTAGGTGAGAAGACCTTTCAACCTTAGAATCCTTACTATGTGAGAGAACCTTTCACAATCATACTTTCATGTGTATATGAGAAAATCCTTTCAACAACACAACAACAACATCATCATCATTGATACTTCACTCTCAAAGCATCCTTAAAACATTTACATAAATTTCATAAGAACATGCATAATTCAATAATTCACACTCTCAAGAGTCAAAACCCACTTTCAATTCAACATCTAGAAAACATGGGTTATACATGGGTTCGTAGAAATTCATCATAATTTCATGTAATACTATCAATTCATGCTTAATTTCATATAAACTTCTTACATAATCCAAGATCCACATCATATCATCATAATTTGGAAAACATGTGGACTACATGGGTTCATGGGGAATCATCATAAAATCATGAGATTAACTCAATTAATGCATCAGAGATCATAAATCAATCAATTAGATCAATAATTAAAGGAACCTACAACATAGAAGAAACCCCTAGCTCAATTAGGGAATTCTAACTTTGAAAAAAGGAGAATTTGGGAACTACATGAATGGAAGGAATTCATGGATGAAAACTATCATACCTTAATGCCAAAAGTTTGCCTTCAACGGTGGAATTGGAAACTTGCCTTGAAACCCTAGGTTGTACCCTACTTCTTCAAGTTTCTAGAGAGAGAAATATTTTGGAGAGGAAGAACTTGATCTTCTTTGGTAAATTTAAGAAAATGACTTGAATGGGTAAGTTTTGGGGTTACAATCACTTATATATGGGGTTCTAGGTAAGGGCAAAATGACATAGTATCAAGATAAATAATTAGGAAAAGACCCAACTGCCCTTAACTTATAGCTGACGCGAACCTCCGGATGGAGGCCCACACGAGCCGTCAATGACTTCACAGGCTGTGGTGGCAGTCGTGGTCCTTGACCAGTGGCCTGGAAAACTTGCCCCAAAATTCCCCTCACCTTACGATCCACTCCACTAGCCGTCATGGCCCTCACGAGCCGTCTAGTGGCTCGTGTGAAGGGTCAGCCTTAGAGTGGCTACTACCTCTCTTTCACAACCACCACTACGGGTCGTGTGGCTCACCACGAGCCGTCTAAGGGCTCGTGGGAGGGGAGCCCCTTTTGGCAAAACACTAGAAGGAAGCCACGAGCACCACCGCGAGTCTTGGAGCCCTTCATGGCCCGTCTGGCGCTCCATGAAGGGTGCCATGGCACAATCATGGGCCAGTGACCTTCCACTTGGATCCTTTGCTAGACTTCTAATTTCTGGGGTGTTAAAATATAGCTCCACAATGAGAGATACACTAGCCAAGGTACTGCAAAGGGTAGAATCGATAGACTTTTGAGTTGAATATCTAAAAGGTGATCTATCAAACATGAGTCAACGAGTGGATTCACACTCCAAATCTATAAAGTAGTTGGAGCACCAAATAGAGAAATTGTACGAAACACTAAATTAGAGAAAGAATGGTACATTTCCTAGTGATACTATCAGAACCCAATGGTGGATGGACAGTGTATGATTACTACTACAAGAAATTTCAAGAGACTCCTAGATCTAGTGCCTGCAAGTATTGAGCATAAAACGGATGGTGATTTCAAATCTAAAACTAGTGTGGAGTTAGAGGTTGATCAAAAGGTCCTTGTTGATTCGAAAGAGTATGAAAGTCACCTCAGAAATAGAGGTTTCACAACCTCTAACACCGATTCCTAGACCACCACCTCCATTTCCGCAAAGGTTGAAGGAGAAAGCTGAGAATGGTAAGTTCTTGAAATTCATTTCTATGCTTTGATAACTTTTAGTGAATAACCCTTTGGTGGAAGTTTTGTATCAGATGCAAGGTTATTCCAAGTTTACGAAAG
The DNA here is from genome assembly GCA_029582685.1 of Solanum piurae. Taxonomy (NCBI): domain Eukaryota; kingdom Viridiplantae; phylum Streptophyta; class Magnoliopsida; order Solanales; family Solanaceae; genus Solanum; species Solanum piurae. The sequence goes on from JAJOOO010002595.1 coordinate 4,165, forward strand.
ATCTGGTTACAAAGAGATGACAATAATCTTAAGCTAGTGGATAATCTGCATCATTGTAGCACTATTGTTACAAGATCCTTGGTCCAGAACATGAAGATCCTAGAGTGTTCACTATCACGTGTATAATTGGTGCATTCAATTTTCCAAAAGTGTTGTGCGATTTAGAAGCTAACATCAACCTTATGTCATTTGCCATATACAAATAGTTGGTCTTTACAGCCCCCAAGCCAATTACTATGAGGTTATTGATGGTTGATCAATTTTTCAAGAGGCCAGTGGGTATTATGTATGAAGTGCTGGTAAGGGTTGAAAGTTCCATTTTTCTATTAGACTTTGTTATTTTAGATTGCGAGGTGGAATTTGGAGTTCCTATAATTTTGGGGAGGCCATTCTTGTCCATAGGTAGAGCATCGGTAGACATGGAAAGTGGTTAGCTCAAGTTTAGGCTGAACAATGAGGAGGTGAAATTCAATGTGTGTCAATCAATAAAGCAACCACAAAATATTAGTGTTGTATCATTGATTTATATAGATGAAGAAGAGGTCACTGAGGCATCTTTGGAGGAAAGGTTAACAGTTAAGGCCTTAGTTATCGTGATAATGAACTTTGATGATGAGTTCATTAAAGACTATATGGAAACTTTAAATAATTTGTAGGGCATGTGAGCATATCCTGATGCCCCAAAGAAGATGGACCTAGACTTGAAGAACAGACCAACTCCTCCAGCTAAATTAAGGAGCCACTAGTGTTAGAGTTGAGAAAGTTGCTCGGTTAAATCAGGTATGTGTTTTAAGGTTAGGGAAATACTTTGCCTATTATTGTGGTTGTAGATTTAGTTGATGAGTATGTACAAGCACTGGTGGTAGTGTTGAAAGGTTCACAAGAGCAGTTGGTTGGACCATTTCTGACATAATTGGCATACCACCTGGAATCTACACACACAAGATCTAGTTGAAGAAAGATTGTAGCCTGAGTATAGAGCACCAAAGGAGGCTAAAACCACCTATGAAATAGGTAATGAAAAAGGATATCATCAAATGGTAGGATGCATGTAATGTGTAGCCCATCTCAAATAGCAGTTGGACTATAGAAAGTTGAATATATGGACCTTAAAATACCATTTTCCAATGCCTTTTTTAATTGGATGCTAGATAGGTTGGCAGGTAGAGGCTCGTACTGCTTTATTCTGGCACTCTTACATTCAAATGCATGCCTTTTGGGTTGTGTAATGCACCAACCATATTCCAAAGGTGTATGATGTCTATATTTTCTGACATGCTGGAAGATACATTTAAGATATTTAGGATGACTTGTCTATGGTTGGTGATTATTTTGATAAATGTTTGATGAATATTAGAAGGTAACTACAAGGACGTGAAAAGGTCAATATGGTATTGAATTGGGAGAAGTTTCACTTCATGGTGAAGAAGGGCATTGTGCTTCGTTACAAGATTTCTTACAAGCTCTTGGAGGTGGATATGGAAAAGATTGAGGTTATTGAGAAATTTGCCCATCCCATCTTAGTGAAAGGAATCCAAAGTTTTCTGGGTCATATAGGATTATACCAGTGATTTATCAAGGACTTTTCCAAGAATTCACACCCTTTGTGCAAATTGTTGGAAAAAGAGATGAAGTTTACTTTTGATAAGGCCTTCTTGAAAGCTTTTGAGTGTATAAAAGAGAAGTTGATTTTGGTTCCAGCCAGCATTGCTCCAGATTGTTCTAAACCTTTTGAGGTAATGTGTGATGCTAGTGGTATAGAATTGGGTGTAGTGCTGGGAAAAAAGTTCAACATGATCTTCCACCTTATTTATTATGCGAGTAAGTCACTTAATGGGGCACAAAAGAACTACACAAACATAGAGCAAGAGTTGTTGGTTGTTGTCTATGCTTTTTGAGAAGTTCATGGAGTATATTTTGGGTACAAAGGTGATAGTGCACACTGATCATGTTGCACTGAGGTATTTGACTTTGAGCTCAAAGAAAGAAAGGGTTATGAAAATCAAGTAGTTGATCACCTATCCATGCTTGAGGCTGAGAAAATAGATGTTGATGAGCTAGAAATTGATGAATCATTTCTAGATGAACAAGTATTAGCCACAACTCCTGACCTTATTCCTTAGTTTGCTGACTTTTATAACTACCTTGTTAGTGATGTTATATCGAAAGACTTGAGCTTCCAACAAAGAAAGAAGTATTTGGATAATATAAAAGAGTACTTCTAGGATGATCCATGTTTGTTCAACTTATATGCTGATAATTTAATTAGATGATGTGTCCCTGAAGCTGAAATGTTAAGTATCGTAGAGGCTTGTCACTCATCCCTAGTTGGAGGGCACGATGGTGGGGCTCGCACTGCTCAAAAAGTACTAATGAGTGCCTTGAAAGTTGTTCGGTATGTCCATAGTGCATCATTAAGCCTCCTTGCCTAGTCAGTCCTATTGGTATTTACAATCTTTGTAAAACTTTAACTTAACCTAGGAAAAACTTAAATTCTCAAGCATATACACATTTAATATGATGAAAATAATTGATGAATCAACAAATTTATGTCAAAATCAGTTTACCTATAACATGAGGATCCTAAATTTACATTTTTCATCAAAATCCAAGTTTAAATCAATAAAATCCTAATTCCCCCAAGAATTACACGGATAAGGAAAGAAAACCAGATGAAGAAATCATGAGAAAATACTGAAATGAGGATTGGATACTAGCCCCCATATTAAATCAAGAATAATACCACAAGAATCACTTCATTCTGAGCTCTAGAACTCCCAATATGCTAAAATTATCAAATGAAGATAGTCTGAAATTTTAAATAGCTCAACAACAACAGTTCCATCAACTTTTATTTCACTAAAAAGGTCGTAAATTCCTCATACGATAGGGAAATGACCCAATTCTTTTCCTAAATGTCTTAAATAGTGATACGGACCTACTCATCCAGAGGAAATTGAATTTCGTGCCCATTTACCTAGTCAAATATCATTTCTGCTCAGTAAATAATTATTTCATAATCACGATAAAAGTACAATCTCAGCTTAGTAAAAATAAACCAAACTTTACAGATCATTCCTATAATTCATGCTCAAACTTTCAGATGTTTCAGAATAATTTGTGAACGTTAAAATTAATAATGAACCGCCAAAGCACCCCAAAAAGCTTAAAAATTCACTCAAACATCATCTGGAACCTCCCGAACACAACCCAGTTATGCTAATAGCATGAACATGATATTTTGGAGTTAATGACATCATCAAAACACCAAAACAAGGTCACATTAACCCGATATTGACCAAAGTCAACTTTAACTTAAGAATCGCCAAATTTCAAAGTAAAGACATGAAACTCATCCAAAAGCTTTGGGAAGTGAACCAAACCTTCAACTAGACCAAATATCACCATTGTGACCTAGTGGAATCATCAAAACTAAAAAATGACCTTTCTAACCTCAAGCGTTGACTAAAGTCAAATTTTAGCCTTCACTTTCTCCGCATCTCTTCTAATGAGTGAATATCAAACCAAAAGCCTTGGTACCCAAGCCAATATTCTTACTAACCCAAAAGTCATGTTTCAAAGTTGATGGAATGGACATAATTCCATTCTGAGACTTGTAGCTCCAGTTGTTATCAAAAACCACTTTTAACAACTTTAACTCTAAAAAACTCTAAAACTTTCAAAATTCAAAACTTTACAATCAAATTTCAAAACCAACTTCATAAACCGATCAAATAATACTTGAGGTAACTACCGAAAGGGATAAAATAGTAATTTTCTAAAAAATTATAAAAATGACTTTCGAGGTCATTACACTTTGGAATTGAAGAACAAAAAAGCTAAGCACTTCAAGGTGAATGGCCAGAGGATTCAGAAATATAAAGAGGTGCCAGAGGAGGTTAAGGCTATGGATTTGTGTATCTTGATGAAGTCTGAGTAATCAAGATACTTGAGTCATGTCGCGACGTTAAATCATGCGCTATTTAGGAGGCAACTTAAAATAGGTGTACATATTCACCATTTGTAGGTTTTGTATCTTATTGATATGTTTGAAAGGGTTATTAAGTGTACAAGTGTAGTACGACTGGAGTTTACTATTTGGGGATAATGGGATGATATGACGAAGCGTCGGGCCTCTAACGATTATGTGCCGTAAGAAATGACTAAAAATCAAGCATACTATTTTAGAATGATTGAAAGGGTGACGGGCCGTCATACCTCTAACAGACTGTCACACTCGACTATCAGATCCATTTTATTCACACCATATTTGTGGATGCTTGACGAAGGTAATATAATAAATGATGGACCATGATAGGTTTGACAGATAGTCATGTGAACCGTCACACCCAAGTAAGCTATTTTAACCCTAACTTCAAACCTGACCCCTATCCTAACCTAAAAACAACCAATCTACCCAGAACATATAAAACTAACCTTATCTGACCCTCTAACCCGTCCCACCGACCTTGAAACAATATAACCCTAATCCAATTAATTTGGGTATCCAAAATACCCAAATCACTTCCCAAACAATAAAACACCCGATTCCCTATATTATTAAACCATCATCCTCCATTTCTTTACCATTACACACCACATCTTCTCCCTACACCCGATTCCCTATATTATTAAACCATCATCCTCCATTTCTTTACCATTACACACCACATCTTCTCCCTCTAACTTCCCATCTCAACAACTCGAATAACAAGAACAAAAAGAGGATCAATCAAATTGGAATTGAAGCTTCATAATTTTTTTTATTTCCATATCAAGTGGTCATATAAAAAGGTATATTGCTTGGTTTGAACTTGAATTAACTAATTATAGTGTGTTCTTATTGAGACATTAGTAGTGCATGAGGGCAAAGTCTGAGAAACCCGAAGTGATTAAATATTGATTTTTAATATTTGTTCATGTGGGTTGTGTGTGAATTCGTACCTATATAGTTAAATATGTAAAAAAAAATCACACACACACACATTTATATATATACACACATAAACAATACCTGAAAATCCCAAAAAGATTTTGAATTTGAAGTGTTAAGTGACGGTTCCCAATGATACATTGAGTGATGACATTCTTAAGGAAAATCGTCATTTTTATAATTGTATTGTTGTAAGACAAAGGAAAAGTCTGAGTACCATTAAATGTTGTCAAGTGAATTATGAATGAAGTTTGAGTAACCCTCAATGTGTTTAAATGATGTTAATAATTGTTGGACCAATACACGTGTGACAAATCTTCAGGCATCGTCAATAAACCTATAAAATTAAGGTTACTGATAAAGCCTTGGCAGCTTGTCCAACAGACTGTCATACCTGTGATGAGTCGTTAAACAAACCAGTAGAAATGGCAAAGTAAATTAGTCACTGAAAGATAATGATGGCGGCTTTGACGACCTATCAGGGCTACCGTCACATGTATTCTTTGTAGCTGAGCACCAGTGACAAATAATGTGATAGTCTGTCTCACTGATGATGGTCCACCACTGGTAACTAGTGGTTTTAATTATTACTTTTTCATATGTGCTTTTCTATAATTGTGTGCACTAAAATTTTCCTAAAAAGGTACTTACGATGTAACACCTCGGAAATTGGAAAGTCGAAAGGAAAGAAAAATTATAATTTTGGACTCTGAGGCAAGTTACGAGTCCTTTCTATGGTCTGTAGGAAGTCTTACGGGCCGTAGAAAAGGAATCGTAGACTTGGGGTGAGTTTTTGAAATTTTAAGTTTCTGAAGTTTAACCTACGAATGGACAGAACGAGTCATATGAAGTTTGACAGCTTGTAGATGGGTTTCGTAAAAAGGTTCTAGACTTAGTGATATTTTGGACTTAAACTTGGGTTCTACATATGGGGTCTACGAACCGTAGGAATTTACACAGACTGTAGGAAGGTTTCGTGGGCAGTAAGGTGAATTTTGAGTTTTTGAAGTTGGTTCTACGGTTGACCAGTATAGTAGGTAGAACTTCTACGGGCCGTAGGTCTGAACCGTAGAAGCCACCTAACAGATATTTTAAAGGGTATTTGGGTCTTTTCCTATGTATTAAATGTCTATACCATGTCATTTTACCTATGCTTCTTAGTCCTATAACTACCCTTAAACCCCTACAATTACCCCATCTCTCTCATTTACTCAAATCTCAAAATCTCATCCATATTCATCTTCCCCAATTATCTCTCAAGTTAAAGAAGAAGACTAGGATTTTAAAATTCAAGTCTCATATTCCACCATTTCTTCTTAGCTATGATCCTCAAGGTATGTATGGTTTCATCAATGGTTCCATTCACCCATTGAGCCCCAAAAATTTCTCAATTCTTCAAGTTTAATTTCATCAAATTGATTAGGTTTTCAATCAATTCTTCATGGGTTCAAATTGTATTGATTCAATTATTTGATTTTGATCTTATTATGTTTGTTTTGACTCAATTACATGCTTTTCAATTGTATTCACATGAACCCATGCATTATTCATGATTTTGACTATGAACTCTTAAAGGCATGAATTGATAAAGAATTATGTATTTATGAATGATGTTTTCATGAAAGTTTTGAATGATGTTTTCATGAAAGTTTTGAATGATGTTTTCATGAAATTTATGCATGATTTATGAAAACGAATGTTTTATGATCTAGTTTGCTTTGAGATAAGCATCAATGAATTTGTGAATTATTTTCTTAGATATGCATGAATTGTGAAAGGTTTTCTCACATTATGAAATAATAATTGGTGAAAGGTTTTCTCACACATGATTTAAGGAGCTACTTTATGATGTTTTAAGCTTGGATTAGTAACTTAAATGTACATTTCCATGTATGATGATATGTCTATGTTTATGACTATTCCATTGTGATTTTCTTACTTAGCACTGAGAGGATATTGAGATGGAGGCTCTCCCGTTAGTAGAGGTCAAGTCTTTAGTAGAAATCTCAGTATCCTAACTGTGTTCCCCCGTATAATTTGTCTTAGAAAGACATAGCTAGTGGATCCACCTAAGCTAAAAATTAAGGTCCTTGCCTTGAGAAGTAAGGACATCTCTTTTTTGTGAGGGAGTAAGACACCGGCCGGTATATCTCACATGGTCTATGTCGGTTAATGGTAAATATCCCACAAAATGATCTTTGCGTTCTCTAAAACAATTATGAGGATTTCATGATGATTTTAAGATACATTGACCATGTTCATGATTTATGATTCTTCTTGAAAGGTTTTACTATGTTTTAACTTGGTTATGCATATCATGTTGTCATTCATGTTCCCTATGATCATGTTCTATGTTTCCATGCATCTCCCTCATACTTAGTACATTCCATGTACTAATGCATACTTATACCTACATTGTCTAATAATGTAGGGTGTGACACTTCTTCTCCCCCCACTCATTTCTAGTGGCTTGATCATTCGAAGTTCGAAGAGTTGGTGAGTCCTCATGTTCAGAGGACCATGTCACCTTTACTTGATATCTTATATTTTAGTTTTCATACATTACGTGGTGTACATGTTACATCCCAATCATTTCTTTTGATATATTAATGAGTCAGAGATTTTGACTCATTTAGGGCTTTGTTTTGATAGTTTATTATCCTCAAATGCCTAATTTATGCTCCGAACTGATGTTAAAATGTTGATTTACAGCAAAGAAGGAAAAAGGAGAAACGCAAGGACATTACCGAGCAAAAAGGAGCTAAAGGATGAAAAAGGCTGAAGATAACAAAAGGCTGAGAATCGCCAAAGCCACTCGCCGACTCGTCGAGTGGCACTTCAGCTCGCCTAAAGTTCCAGACTGCCACCCCTGGGGAGAAGCCAACTTGATGATGGATTTGGACCTTCGGCAAACCACCGACCGAATCGGTGACACATCCTAGATTGCCTAAAGTTACATAACCTTAAGGATAAAAAGCCAAAGCAAACCAGCGATGGAAAAGAGCGATTGGCGCATCGCCGACCTGGTCGGCGACACTCGACTTACTTCACCTAATGGTTCTTGCAGCCAAAATTTACGTGTTACACCCCGAGCCTACACCCTGGGCGGGACTGGCACTCGAGAACCATTGTTGGCCCCGAGCAAACCCTTAGCCTAGCTTAACTTTTAATGGAATACTTAAATAACAAGAAACAGTCTCGAAAGATATCTCATGAAATAACTTATAATGTCTTAAAAGAACATTCAATTAGCCAAGATAGCAACACAAAATTCAACATAAGCCAATAACAAGATACTGACAAATGAACTAACTGACTGTCTATGAAGCCTCTAACAACTTAGATTTACGTCGGGACAAGACCCACGACATCCTAATGAACTAATTATAAAGTAGTAAAAAGGGGTCCTCTGAAAGTAAGGAGGCTCACCAACAACTCTGAAGCTCAACTAGAATCACCGAAGCACTGGATGCTGATCCTGGTTACCTGTATCTGCATCATAACAATGATGCAGGCCAAATGGCATCAGTACATCGAATGTACGAGCATGCGAGGGAAATTCTAAAACAGTACATAAGCTTGAAATGGAATCTGAAAGAAAAACTTACCTACTTTACTCAAACTCATGGATACTCAACTCAAATGCAGAATTAAACAACATTAAAGATGTAGTTTATATGAAGCATTTAAAATAGTAACAAACAACTCAATATACATATATAATAAAGTAATATATATTTGTGGAAGTTTCTCTAACCATCAACCATCACTATGAGCTATGTGATGATACATCGTCTCGCCCACGCTGCCAGAACTGTCCTATAACTTGTTGGAATATAGAACGCCTCAACTAAGTGGATCCACTAGTCTATGCTAAAAGCATTAAGGAATCATCTAAAAAGTATGACCCTTTCTACCCACGTTGGCTACATGGTTTATGGATACATTGAGTTGTTATGAACTCATCTCGACATTGGTGCTCAATACTACTCCCAAAATACTAAGCTCATATGTTTAAAAATGAAAACTCTTTCGGTGGTTTGAGATAATTACTCAAAACTAGCTCAAAGTTTCTCTTGGAAATCAGTGTTTCCTCTCTTGTTTAAGTGTGAAAACATTTACTATTTGAGAATACTTGGTTCCCATATACTCTTTTTGAAGAAATGCAATTTATTTGTTACTCTTACTTTACTAAAATCAAGTCTTAAAACAAGATTAAAACATTTGAAAAAGACTTCTTGAAAGGACTCTAAGAACTTTCTAGACTTGGCTCTTAACTTTCCTTGAATTTGAATTTATGGATTCAAGGTTATGATTCATGTTAATGAATGATTTCTAGATGTTTAGATGTCATTTAGAGTAGTTAGAATCAATAGGAAGTTTTAGTACACTTTAGAAGGACTTAGACGGGCTAAATGACGAAAAACGGGTGGGGGAAGATGACCTGGGCGCGTTCCTGGTGAGCCGCGTCAGCCCCAAAGTACTGGAACCCATTTCTGGTGCACTGCTAGCGTGCCGCCCCAGCCCTCCTGGCGCTACGGGGGTGCATCGCGCCAGCATCCAGCCCAGATAAAATTTATGAACTTTTCCTCTCATTTTCTGACCTTAATTCGATTAATTTCGATTCTTTTTCTCAACATCTCTTTAGATTCAGGTACCCAAAATATATTCACAAGAATCTAACTCAAAGCAACTCTAATAATCGACATTAAACTCTCAAGAACTCCTCAATCTCATCCCAAATTCAAGAACGAAAGCAATTTAAGAACACAATTCAAGAACATCAAATTCTCAATATTTTTAAGACAAAAATACACTGAATTAAAAATGTTTGGCGCGTGGGTGAACGAACCCAATGCTATGTGAACTCACATACGTCGTAGGATCAAATCCTTGGCAAAATCCACAATCAATTCCTCACAAAAACGACAAATCTTGACTTTCCTTTTCTCTCTCCTCTTGAGTTCTTCTCTCTAAAACCTTAGCGTGAATTTTCAATTGTGTAAACTGAACCAATTCAGTTTAGACCCCAATTTAATTACCAAAAATGAATTTAATTAATTGAGTAGAGAAAACACCATAATACCCTTCTAAAATCTGGTTGACTTTCCTTAACTAGACAACCCAACTTCAAATGGGCATATCTCCTCATACAAACTTGAAAATGAGAAAACTCGATGGCGTTGGAAATATAATTCAAAGATCTTTCCTACGGTATCTTGTAGCCTACCTAAAGCATTCTAAGCTAGGAGTTATTGTCGTTTGAAGTTGACCCAAAACTCATACTTAGCTTAACTTTGTCAAACTTTGGAAATTTGATTATTTTCAAAAATGGTTTGTTTCTAATTCTAAGTCTTTCTAGTAGCGGGGTATTATAATATCTCCCACTTGGAAACATTCGTCCTCAAATGAGATTACTATTAGTAGGCTTAAGGTATAACATCTAACACCTAGCTCAAACATCCAACAAGCAAAATGTAAATACAACATGTCAACTTAAAATAAAAGTCAAGAAAAGAGTACCTTAATTTAGACCTTCTCCAGATTCGAAGAGATGTGGGTATCACTTTAGCTTCCCAAGTAGATTTCTCAACAAACTGATTTCTCCATAGAACTTTGACTGATGCTACTTCTTTAGTTCTCAACTTGCGAACTTGGTGATCTAGAATTTGAACAGGAATCTCTCATATGATAAGCTATCCTTGATACCAATATCTTCAGTAGGTATATAAGTGAAGGATCTCCCATGCACTTCTTCAACATGGAAATATGAAATACCGGATGGACCGCTTCTAACTCATGTGGTAGCTCAACTCATAATCTACATTACCAATCCTTTTAATATTCTGTAAGGTCCAATATACCGGGGGCTAAGTTTCCCATTCTTACCAAATCTCATAACACCCTTCATGGGTGAAACTTTCAAGTATACCCAATCATATACTTCAAACTCTAACTCTCTCCTCCTAACATCAGTGTAGGATTTCGATGACTCTGCGCTGTTTTCAATCTCTCTTGAATAACTTTCACTTTCTCCATAGATTGATGAAGTAAGTGTGGTCCTATCAACCCAGCTTCACCAACCTCAAACTATCCAATATGAGATCTACACCTTCTCCCATAAAGAGCTTAATAAGGAGCCATCTGAATGCTAGAATGGTAACTATTGTTATAAGCAAACTCAATGAGAGGTAGGTGATCATCCAAATTACCCTTCAAATCAATCACACAAGCCCTCAACATATCTTCTAAGGTCTGAATGGTGATTCTGCTTGACCATCTGTCTGAGGATGAAAAGCAATACTCAAGTTCACCTTTGAACCCAAGCCTTTCTGAAAAGATTTCCTAAACTATGCAGTAAATTGTGCACCTCTATATGATATAATCGAAACAGGGACTCCATGAAGTCTTACTACCTCTTGAATGTATAACTTGGCATAATCCTCTGCTGAATTGGTAGTCTTTACTGGCAAAGAATGGGCTAATTTGGTCATTCTATCCACAATCACCCAAATAGAATCATGTTGCCTGCGAGACCGTGGAAAACCTGTGATGAAATCGATATTGATCATCTCCCAATTCCATTTCAGAAGTTCTATATTCTGAGCCATATCACCGGGCCTTTAGTTCTCTACTTTAACTTGTTGACAATTTGAGTATTTAGCAACGAACTCAGCAATACCTTTCTTCATACTATTCCACCAATATATATCTCTCAAGTCATGATACATCTTTGTGGAACCTGGATGAATGGAATATTTTGAGCTATGAGCTTCCTCCATGATCCTCTCTTGGAGTTCATCCACACTTGGTACACACAACCTACCTTGATACCTCAATACGCCATCTCCCCTTTGTTCAAAAGCCATTACGTTTTGCTTATGAACACTTGCCTTCAATTCAAGCAAAATAGGATCTTGGTCTTGTTTCTCTTTAACTTCAGACACTAGTGATGATTTAGCCCCATTCATCAGAACCACTCCTCCTTCTGTAATATCCATTAGTCAAACTCCTAATCATGCAAGTCTGTGCACATATTTCGCTGACTCCTTCTTTTCTTCCTCAACACAGGCGGTACTACCCATAGATAACCTGCTCAATGCATCAGCAACAATGTTAGCCTTACCTGGGTGATAGAGAATACTCATGTCATAATCCTTGAGTAACTCTAACCACATCCTCTGTATGAGATTAAGCTCTTTTTGACTAAACACATATTGAGTACTCTTGTGATCGGTGAACACATCCACATGAATACCATAAAGATAATGATGCCATATTTTTAAAGCAAATACTACGACAACCAGCTCTAGATCATGGCTTGGATAATTCTTCTCGTGAACTTTCAGTTGTCTGGAGGCATAAGCTATAACTTTACCATTATGCATTAAAACACAACCCAAACCAACTCTGGACGCATCACAATATACCACAAAGCCTTGCATACCTTCTGGTAAAGTCAATACTAGGGCAGTAGTCAACCTAGTTTTCAATTCCTGAAAGATTTTCTTACAAGATTCAGACCATTGAAACTTCACTGTTTTCTGAGTCAACTTGGTTAAAGGGGACGAAATAAATGAGAACGCATCTACGAACCTTCTATAATATCCATACAACCCCAAGAAACTCGTAATATCAGTTGGAGATGTGGGTCTAGGCCAATTCTGCACTACCTTTATTTTCTGGGTATCAACTCTAATTCCATCATCGGAAACAATGTGGCCTAAGAATGCCACAGACTCAGGCCAAAACTCACATTTAGAGAACTTAGCATACAACTCTCTATCCTTTAGAGTTTAGATAACTATTCTGAGATGGATAACATGATCTTCCTCATTCCTCGAATAGATTAGAATGTCATCAATGAACACAATCAGAAATATATATAAATAAGGCTTGAATACTCTATTCATAAGGTCCATGAACGCTGCAGGTGCATTAGTTAAACCGAACAACATAACCAGAAACTCATAATGACCATAACGGGTCCTGAAAGCTGTCTTTGGAATGTCACATTCCCTCACTCTTAACTGATAGTATCTAGATCTCAGGTCTATCTTTGAGAAACAAGTGGCACCCTGAAGTTGATAGAAGAGATCATCAATTCTTGGAAGAAGATACTTATTCTTGATAGTAACCTTGTTCAACTGACGGTAATCTATACACATTCTAAGAGAACCATCCTTCTTCCTCACAAATAAGACTGGAGCGCCCAAAGGTGAGACACTTGGTCGAATAAAACTTTTCTCAAGGAGATCTTTCAACTGCTCTTTAAGCTCTTTTAACTCTGTTGGTGCCATCCTATATGGAGGAATAGATATAGGACGATTATTGGGAAAAATATCTATAATGAAGTCTATTTCTCTCTCAGGAGGGACTCCGGGTAGATCATTTAGAAGACTTCAGGAAACTCACTCATAACTGTAACTGACTCAATAAGAGGTGTCTCAACACTAGAGTCATTAACTCGGACTAAGTGATAGACACAACCCTTGGAAACTAAATTTCTCGCCTTAAGGTATGAAATGAAATGACCCTTAAGCACTGTTGAACTAATCCTCTACTCAAAGACTGGCTCACTAGGAAACTGGAACTTGATGACTCGAGTTTTACAATCAATAGAGGCATAACATGCATGAAGCCAGTCCATACCCAAAATAACATCAAAATCTACCATGTCTAACTCGACTAAATCAGACATGGTGTTCTTGTGATTGATGAAAATGGTACAATCATGATAAACTGTCTCAGCTAGAATGGACTCACCAACATGTGTAGAAACACTAAATGGCTCACAAAGTTTCTCAGGAAGAATATAAAAATTCATTGCAATATAAGGAGTCACAAAATGTAGCCTCGCTCCTGGATCTACCAAAGCATAAACATCAAAAGTAAAGACTTTGATCATACCAGTGACGACATCTGGAGAATATTCTTGCTTTTGACGACTAGTGATTGCATATAGGTGGTTTTCTCCTCCGCCAGTCCCTGAAGTAGCTCCTCTAGGTGCAGCCCTGTCTGGTGGAGCAACTGAAGAAGATTGGGCTCTATTGCCCTTATTCCCATTATCTTGCCTGTTCTTAGGACACTCTTTCATGAAGTGACCCTTTTAGCCATACTTGAAACAACCAGTAAAGCCATCATGAAAAGAACCTGGGTGGTTCCTACCACACTTAGCACATGTAGGAGTCCAAGTACCTCCTTGTTCCATACTACCCTGAGACTGAGCAAGTCTAGCTCTAATATTCTGTGAATTCTGACTATTATACTTATCGTTATTCCTTGGTGCAGGTGATGAGTCCGATATTTGGACTCATTTAGGTCTTTATTTGTAATGATTTAGTATCCTCAAATTCTTATTTTGTGCCAACAACTGATGTAAAACCCTTGATCTTCAGATATATGGATTGAGGAACAAATCTAGGACAAAAATGGGCAACAAAGACAACACGAGCAAAATAGAGAAGGGAAAAACAATCCTGATGATCGCTGATGTCACTCGGTGACTCGCGAAGTTGCTACTCTACCGCCAAAAGTTACAGAACATTGAGGCTGGATTAGGAGTAGCTTCGGCGAGTAGTAGTTCCACTCAGCGCGTCATAGATCGCATCGGTGATGGATGACCGGGTCATCGAAAGTACTGATGGTGATCCAGATAAGTGTTGATGGGCGAGATGAAAGGAAAAAAGGGCACATCGTGGAATGAGACGGCGATCCCGATCTGGCTCGCCTAAAATTACAGTGGTTGGACTAGGAAGAGGTGAAAAATGAAGGCAAAATGAAGGAAAATTAGTGAGTCACCTAACGGTCGGTGAAGCCCAACTTACCTAGTCGATTGGTCCCAAACAACCACACATCAAACTTGCATAAATTGATTTTTGGAAGAGAGAGAAGACATTGAGAAATGTAAGGAACAAAAGATTGAGAGCAAAAACACTACCCCTGTGGATTTCAAGTGATTTTAGCTAGGTTTCCCATTTGAATTTTGTAATAGAGAAGATTTTAGTTAATTTTAACTTTTGAATTTCATTTACTCAGCTATAGAAAACATGACAGGTATTGAATTTCATTTTTCACTATGATTGGCTAAAACCCTAACCTTGGGGGTTTGACAATGTGACTAATTGTTGAATTTTGCTAAATGGGTGTTATCGATTAATGATTTTTGATGTTAATCTAAAGCGGGTATAAATTACTATGGTGGTTTAACGTCCATATTGCATATTTAGTGTGTTAGATTTAAGAGTTTTGTGCTTGCTCGAGAGAGGAGTACAAAACCAACGTAGTAATTTGGCATCCTTATTAGTGGGTCTCGACAGTTTCAGCTTGAGAAAGTGAATCCCAAGAGCTAGCCTTTGTATCCAACTTGAGAGAGTGGATTTAATGAGAACATGGGCTGATCATTTCATAGATGGTGTTGGGGTTTGAGAGAACTCAATAGAAATGAGGTAATTGTTCGAGAGAAAGTTATCTTACTTATAGTCCACTTTACCCGTGACGAATTAGCATTATCGGTAATGTGATACACCCATTAAGTTGAATTTTATAGTTGGTTAGTCAACCCCCCAAGTGTTTCCTAGTTATCTGATTGTTTCTTGTTGATAATTTGAAGTGGGTTGCTAACAACATCTTGAAATTTAACTGTGTAACTATTAAGTGTTGTGTTTCTCAGCTGCAAAGGTCATTGTCATACTTTTGTATTTGAATTCAAAGAAAGCTACTCTCTGTGGGATCGACCCCAACTCAGTTGGTTGGGTTATATACTAACTAACGATCGTTGACACTTAGAATTGGATGAAGTGTCTTTGAAACGTTAATCAAAATGGCGTCGCTACCGGGGAGTAGTGTTACTTAGAGTTCTTTAATCGAAGATTTGACTTGTGAATCTGTTGGCTGTAGTTGAATCGACTTAGAGTGCATTGTGTAGTGTTGGTTGGACTAAATAGAAGTAAAAATGAGTGAGGAAGAGGTGAATGGTAGCCAAGCAGGTCATCAGGTCGGTATCGATGATATCAATAGTGTTTACAACCCATCTCAACAAGGTGAAATGGGTGCAATTCGCCTACCACAAATTGATGGGAATGCAATATTTGAGGTCACTAGCACGACTCTTCATATCCTCCAAATATGGGGACTCTATGGAGGGCTGGACCATGAAGACCCGCATGAGCATATAAGAAATTTTACAGAGGTGTGCAACCCGTTTTCATTCAAGAATATGTCATAAGAGTCAATCCGGCTTAGGTTATTTCCACTATATTTGATGGGGGAGGCTAGCAAGTGGTTGGCCGAGTTACCAAACAATTCCATCATATCATGGGAGGAGCTGATTATAGCATTCAATGCAAGATTCTTTCCCCCATCAAGGATGATGAAAATTAGAGATGACATTCAATGTTTCAAGCGATGGGAGGGTGAACCCATCCATGAAACGTGGGTGAGGTTTAAGAAACTCTTACTTAAATGCCTAACTCACGGGCTACCAAACGATTTGCTACTCCAATACTTTTACCGGAGTCTTAATTCGGTTAATAAAGGAGTGGCTGATCAATTGGTACGAGGGGGAATAATGTTGCAATCATTTGAGGTGGATTCATTTCTTCTTGATGACATGACGAAAATAAATCAAGCTTGGTACACTCAAGAGGATCAAGTTTCTCTTTTTTGTTTTAGAATGACACAAGAACAACTTGATAAGGAAAGAGAAACGCATGCAAACATCAAGAAAATGTTGACCCAAATGGAGCTATTACAAGAGCATATGATGGAGAATGTGGGCAAGCCCAAGGGGACAAGTGGAGTGTTTAGAGTTGAGGAGGGTTCTTCCTCAGGTTATTCTAAGCCGGGGGAGAATCAAGGTTGGAACTCCAAGAGATATGAGGAGGGTTTCCACCCACGCTATTTACAGCGATGTGGGAATCAAGGTTGGAACTGTCACAATGGGGAAGAGCAAAGAAGATACTATCAATATTGGGCTGAGCAAAGTGATTATTGGAAAAGGGAGGATGACCATGAAGAGGACCACACTCACTCGAGTGAGAGCCCAAAATTGAAAGGGAGTGCAAGTAGTCCCCAGGTGAATGATTTACTGTCATGCATCCTTGATAAAGTTGAAGGTTCAGATGATTTGTTGTAAGGGATGAAAGCTGACTTTTCATCATTGAACAATAAAGTGAACTCTCACGCAGATGCAATCAAGTTACTTAAAGGTCAGTTGAGTTTACTTTCAGCACAGTTGAAACCAAAAATCACAATGGAAGATGATGATAGAGGGATGACTGTGGTTACTCGTAGTGGAAAGTTAGAAATAGGCGATGTGACAGGAAATGAAGAAGCTCAAATGCATGAAGAAGACAAAGGTATGGGGAAAGAAGAGACACATATCCATCAAAGCATTGCCCAAGGACCACAAAAAGATGTGGAGAAACACAATCCAATCCCAAAAGTTATGCAACCTCTACCCAAAATATTTCCTCCATTTCCCCAACGTCTCAAGAAGAAGAATGAGGATGAGAAGTTCAAGAAATTTTTATCGGTGTTCAAGACATTATCAATTAAACTCCCTCTAGTGGAAGCATTGTTGGAAATGCCAGGTTATGCCAAATTTATGAAGGAGTTAGTCACAAAGAAAAGGAGCTTGTATTTTCAGACAATCGAAGTTTCTCATAGTTGTAGTGCAATTATGACTAAGGAGTTGATCAAAAAGAGAGAAGATCCCGGAGAGTTCACCATCCCTTGCACCATTGGCATGATCCAATTTGCTAAACACCTATGCGATTTAGGAGCAAGTATCAACCTAATGCCATATGCGATCTATAAACAACTTGGGTTAGGTGAACCGAAAGCCACAACAATGAGACTCGTGATGGCAGACTGATCAATTAAAAATCTTGTGGGGATACTATATGTGTCATGACTCGATTCCTCGAGTCATGATGGCACCTACTATAAACCCATGAGTAGGTAAGCCAACCCGTAACCCGAAACAACAAGTAATGGGTCTGAGGGCAGAAACTAAACAAGAGTAGGAAAAATTTATGATAACAATATAAACAGGAGGAAGCAAACCAAAACATATATACAAATAAAGATCCCTCCCAGAACCTGGAAGTCACTAGTACAGAGCTACTAACAAAATGAGTACAAGTCCCAAAAGTGGACCACAGAGACTGGACTGTCTCAAAAGGTAAAAGACAAGTATATATATACAAATGGAGACTGAAATAGTACAAAACGCCGTGTGCTCACCACCATCTCCGGATCAGACTACTCCAAACTGGATCAACGCTGGCCACTGGTGCTCGGACCTGGATCACGAAACAGATGCAGAGCGTAGCATGGGTACCAAAATAGCAGGTACCCAGTAGGCATCATAGGTCGACTGAACTTGAGAAGTAAAGGCAATATGAAAAGAAGGAATAACACAAACATAGGTCAAGAATAGAAATCTAAGTAACAATGGAATGCACACGAGTGTAAAAAGAACTAACTAAAGTAATCTATAATCTAACTGTACCTAACTGGACCCCCATAAGCCCAGAAGGTACACTCATTTTCAAGTTAAATTAAAAATTTGAACGGACCCCCATAAGCCCGACGAGTACACAAAATAACTAACTAAAGAGAATTGCATATGAGAACCCAAGAACGGAGAATATCGAACCAGAACCTCAAACCCAATTAGTAGAATATGACAGTACGGAGGCCGGACCTCGAACCGGATGCTTACCAGTAGTACCCAAGTAACCAATCACAAGTATCAAGTAACTGAGGTCGGACCTTTAACTGGATGCTCTATATAAGTATCAGGGTGATAGAGGCCGGACCTTAAACCGGATGCTCTATATAAGTATCTGGGCGACAGAGGCCGGACCTTAAACTGGATGCTCTATATAAGTATCTGGGTGATAGAGGCCGGACCTTAAACCGGATGCTCTATATAAGTATCAATGAGGTCGGGGCCGTATATCAAATCCGGATGCCCGACAAAGGTGCCAATGTAGCTGCTGGAAGAGTCCCAATTGATCCATGCTCATAAATGGCCATGGAATGCCGTCCACACTTAGCCAATCAATGTAAGTCCTTGGAACCGAATCAAAAACCAACTTCAATTTGTGAAGTAGAACCATCCTAGCTCCGACTCAAGTCTGCTATACCAGTCTACAGGGATCTAAGTCGGCCGAGAAACGTCGGGGAAAAACTAAGGCCTATCGGTTCCGAATCAAGTATTTCTAAGGCAAGCCCTAGTCAAACCTAAACTAAGGCCCAACATGCTTCAGATAAATAATAATCAAGCATACAAGCACTCCACATAGTAAGGAGGGTCAATTAGTAACACATAGCTTGCTCAAATATACCCAAAATTGGCCCGTCTCCATTTCTTGCAATTTTAGTATATAAACGACCGTAATAACGTTCTGACTCTATTTTGGTAGCGTGGCAGCATTTTGAGGCCGTTCGGAAAGGAAAGTTTCTGGAGGAGTGATTTTGGAGCGCACGTGATCCACTTACTGGTAGGCTATGACTTCTCTCTCTTAGATTGAGCTCGAGAGTGTGAATGCATGTTGATTAATGAGGATTTGGGTTGGTAGTTATTGAATCATGCATAGGTGTTTAGAAATGATACCAACTTGTCACAACCCGATCCCTCGAGTCATGATGGCACCTACTATAACCCACCAGTAGGTAAGCCAACCCGTAACCCGAAACAACAAGTAATGGGTCTGAGGGCAGAAACTAAACAAGAGTAGGTAAAATTTAAGATAACAATATAAACAGGCGGAAGCAAACCAAAATATATATACAAATAAAGATCCCTCCCTGAACCTGGAAGTCACTAGTACAAAGCTACTAACAAAACGAGTACAAGTCCCAAAAGTGGACCACATAGACTGGACTGT
Source organism: Solanum piurae (assembly GCA_029582685.1). Lineage (NCBI taxonomy): Eukaryota > Viridiplantae > Streptophyta > Magnoliopsida > Solanales > Solanaceae > Solanum > Solanum piurae. Next base: position 23,998 of record JAJOOO010002595.1, read on the forward strand.
CTCGAAAGGTAAAAGACAAGTCTATATATACAAATGGAGACTAAAATAGTACAAAACGTCGTATGCTCACCCCCATCTCCGGATCAGACTACTCCAAACTGGATCAACGCTGGCCACTGGTGCTCGGACCTGCATCACGAAATAGATGCAAAGCTTAGCATGAGTACCAAAACAACAGGTACCCAGTAGGCATCATAGGCCAACTGAACTTGAAAAGTAAAGGCAATATTAAAGGAAGAAATAACACAAACAAAGGTCAAGAACAGAAATCTAAGTAACAATGGAATGCACACGAGTGTAAAAAGAACTAACTAAAGTAATCTGTAAGCTAACTACACCTAACTGGACCCCCATAAGCCCAGAACGTACACTTGTGCGCAAGATTAATTAAAAAATCAAACGGACCCCTATAAGCCTGAGGAGTACACAAAATAACTATAACTAAAGAGAATTGCATATGCGAACCCAAGAACCGAGAATATCAAACCAAAACCTCAAACCCAATTAGTAGAATATGAGTTCTTTGTGATGTTTTTTGGATTGACTAATGCCCCTGCCGCATTCATGGACTTGATGACACGTGTGTTCAGGCCATACCTTGATTCATTTGTTATCATCTTCATTGATGACATATTGGTATACTCACGGAGCCGAAGTGAGCATGCACAACATTTGAGGATAGTGCTCCAGACTTTGAGAGATCATCGGCTTTATGCCAAGTTCTCAAAGTGCGAGTTTTGGCTTGAGTCTGTAGCATTCTTGGGGTACGTGGTGTCCAAGGAAGTTATTAGGGTTGATCCGGTGAAGATTGAGGTAGTTCGTGATTGGGATAGGCCCACTTCTGTTACTGAGGTTCGTAGCTTCGTCTGGTTAGCGAGTTACTACAGACGCTTTATTGAGGGATTTTCTACTATTGTAGCCCCTTTGACTCGGTTGACTCTCCAGGATGTACCCTTCGTGTGGTCAGAGGAGTGTGAGATGATCTTTCAGAAGCTCAAGGAGTTTCTTACTACCGCTCATATATTGACTCTTATAGTTAAGGGCGAAGGCTTCACGGTATGTTGTGACGCATCCGACGTTGGTTTGGGTTGTGTATTGATGCAGCAAGGCCGGGTTATAGCTTACGCGTCGAGGTAGCTTAAGAAGCACGAGCGCAACTACCCCACCAATGACTTGGAGTGGTTGGCGGTAGTTTTTGTGCTTAAGATTTGGAGGCACTATCTATATGGGGTTCGTTGTGAGATCTACACTAATCACCGGAGCCTTCAGTACCTTATGAGGCAGAGGGACCTTAATTCAAGGCAACATCAATGGATTGAGCTCCTGAAGGACTATGACCTCTCTATTCTCTACCATTCAGGCAAGGCGAATGTAGTAGTGGACGCCTTGAGCCGAAAGGCGGGGAGTATGGGTAGTCTAGCCATCCTTTCTTTTTCGGAGTGACCGTTGGCTTTGGACATCCAATCCTTAGCTAACCGGATGATCAGACATGATATTTCAAATTCAAGGCGGGTGTTAGCCTATGTGGGAGTTCAATCGTCTTTGCTAGATCGAATTCGTGGTTGGCAGTTTGAGGATGAGTCTTTGGTAGCACTCAGAGATAGGGTGTTGGTAGGTGATGCTAGACAGGCTACCTTAGATTCGGATGGGGTTTTGAGATTCGATGGTTGGTTGTGTGTTCCGAGAGCTGGGGGTTTGATTCAGCTGATCCTAAGTGAGGCCCATGATTCCAGATATTCCATCCATCTGGGCACAACTAAGATGTATCGTGATTTAAGGCAACATTATTGGTGGAGCGGTATGAGGAGAGATATTGCCGACTACCTGTCCCATTGTTTGTGTTGCCAGCAAGTGAAGGCCGAGCATTTGAGGCCTCGTGGTGAGTTCCAGAGATTACCCATTCCAGAGATTGCCTCAGACTTCTAGAGGTGTTGACAGTATTTGGATCATCGTGGATTGATTGACCAAGTCAGCACACTTCCGTCATGTTCATACTACTTTTAGTGCCGATAAGTTGGCTCGTATCTACATTAACCTAGCCACCACCCACACAAGCTGCAGCTCCTGATCTTCATGCCCTGCTGACTCAGATATTAGCAGCTATTGGGGAGATGCATGACCAGGTCGCCGAAAGTACTTATAGAGATCCAGATGAGTGCTGGTGGGCGAGATGAAAGAAAAAAGGGTGCCTCGCGGAATGAGACGGCAATCCCGATCTGGCTCGCCTAAAATTATAGTGGTTGGACTAAGAAGAGGTGAAAAATGAAGGTGAGACGAAGGAAAATTGGTGAGTCGTCGAACAGTCGTTGAAGCCCAACTTACCTCGTCGATTGGTCCCAAACAGCCACACATCAGACTTGCATAAATTAATTTTTAGAAGAGAGAGAAGGCATTGAGAAACGTAAGGAACAAAAGATTGAGAGCAAAATCACTACCCTTGTGGATTTCAAGTGATTTTAGCAAGGTTTCCCATTTGAATTTTGTAATAGAGAAGATTTTAGTTAATTTTAACTTTCAAATTTCATTTACCCAGCTATGGAAAACGTTGCAGGTATTGAATTTCATTTTTCACTATGATTGGCTAAAACCCTAACCTTGGGTGTTTGACAATGTGACTAATATTTGAATTTTGCTAAATAGGTGTTATCGATTAGTGATTTTTTATGTTAATCTGAAGTGGGCCTAAATTACTATGGTGGTTTAACGTCCATATTGCATATTTAGTGTGATAGATTTAAGAGTTTTGTGTTTGCTCGAGAGAGGAGTACAGAACCAACGTAGTAATTTGGTAACCTTAGAAGTGGGTCTTGACGGTTTCATCGAGAAAGTGAAACCCAAGAGCTAGCCTTTGTATCCAGCGTGAGAGAGTGGATTTGATGAGAGCGTGGGCTTATCATTTCATAGATGGTGTTGAGGTTCAAGAGAACTCAATAGAAATGAGGTAATTGTTCGAGAGAAAGTTGCCTTACTTATAGTACACTTTACCCACGACGAATTAACATTATCGGTAATGAGATACACCCATTAAGTTGAATTTGACAGTTGGTTAGTCAACCCCCAAGTGTTTCCTAGTTATCTGATTGTTTCTTGTTGATAATTTGAAGTGGGTTGGTAACAACATCTTGAAATTTGATTGTGTAACTATTAAATGTTATGTTGCTCAGCTGCAAAGGTCATTGTCATACTTTCGTATTTGAATTCAAAGAAAGCTACTCTCTGTGGGATCGACCCCAACACAGTTGGTTGGGTTATATACTGACTAACGATCGTTGACACTTAGAATTAGATGAAGTGTCTTTGAAACGTTAATCAGCAGGTGCACTAGCATATGATGGAGCAGGTCCCTTTTGCTTATATTGAAAGGAAGAACAGTTCACATTACTCTGTTGCTGCCAGGACTCATTACATGTCTTAGCTTTCTTATTTCTGAATTCTTCTCTACCCCTCATCTTCTCTTCATCAACCTACTGCACATAAACCATAATTCTCTCTATGTCTATGTCTCCTACTAACAAAGCTGCCTTGTCCTCCTTACTAGACAAATGAGACAATCCAACAACAAACAGACTCATCCTTCTCCGCATATCCACAACCATATTCGGAGCATATCGAGAAAGTTGGGTGAACTTCAAACTGTACTCATGAACACTCATAGGTTCCTGCTTAAGGGTAAGGAACTCTCGTACCTTGGCTTCTCTCAGTTCACAGGGAAATAAACGACCAAATAAAGCACCTTGAACACAACCCAACTCAAAACTGGTGCATCCTCAGCCCTACTCTTCTTCCACTGGTCAAACCAAGTCCTAGCAACACTCTTTAGTTGATAGGCAGCTAGTTCCACTCGCTCAACATCAGCAATGTGCATAACCTCAAATACTTTATGTAGTTCCTCTACAAAGTTTTTTGAATCCTCTGTGGTACTTGAACCAGTGAAGCTTGGAGGATTCATCCTCAAGAACTTACAGATCCTCGAAGTATCAACCGCTTCCAGTCTATCCCCTATTTGTTGCCCAACCTGGTTAGTCAAAGCTTGACTTAGCATTCGGATTGCTTCTCGAAATTCAGCATTGGTGACCTCTCCTTGGGGTTGCACTTCTAGTATATTAGGTACCCATTGCTCCTTAACGTTCCTCCTAGAAGGATGACCTTAGACAACTGTTCGTGGAGGCATGATCTGAAAGGCACGCACAAGCACGAGTTAGAAGGAAACTTTATATAGATTAACTCTATCGTACGACATGAATATTAAAGAAGTGAGATAGTTCCTAAATGTTGCAGCCTCCTAATTATAGATGTGGCGCGCTTCACACCAATAACAAGGACTCTACATACACGGCTTCAAAGACTCCCTAGGACTCTTGAACTTTGTGCTCTGATACGAAGTTTGTCATACCCCGAGCCTACACCTTGGGTGGGACTGGCACTCGAGAACCATTGTTGGCCTCAAGCGAACCCTTCGTTTGGCTTAACTATTAGTGGAAGACTTAAATAACAAGAAACAATCTCGAAAGATATCTCATGAAATAACTTAGTATGTCATAAAAGAATATTATACTAGCCAAGATGGCAACACAAAATTCAACATAAGTCAATAACAAGATACTGACAAATGAACTACATGACTGTCTATGAATCATCTAACAACTGAGATGGGCATCGGGAGAAGACCCATGACATCCTAATGAACTAACTATAAAGCAGTAAAAAAGGGTCCTCCGAAAGCAAGGAGGCTCACCAACAACTCTGAAGCTCAACTAGAATCAACGAAGAGCAGGATGCTGATCCTGGTTACCTGTATCTACATCATAACAACGATGCAGGACAAATGGTGTCAGTACATTAAATGTACAAGCATGCGAGGGGAATTCTAAAAAAATACATAAGCTTGAACTATAATCTGAAAGAAACACTTACCTCAACTTTACTCAAACTCATGGATACTCAACTCAAATGCAGATTTAAACAACATTAAAGATGCAGTTTATATGAAGCATTTAAAACAGTAAGAAACAACCCAATATACATATATAATAAAGTAATATAACTTTGTGGGAGTTTCTATAACCGACAACCATCACTATGAGCTATGTGATGATACAATGTCTTGCCCACGCTGCCAGAACTGTCATATAACTTGTCGGGATATGGAACGCCTCAACAAAGTGTATCCACTAGTCTATGCTAATAGCATTAAGGAATCATCTAAAAAGTATAACCCTTTCTACCCACGTTGGCTACATGGTTTATGGAGACATTGAGTTGTTATGAAATCGTCTCTACATAGGTGCTCAATACTACTCCCAAAATACTCAACTCATATGTTTAAAAATGAAAACTCTTTCTGTGGTTTGAGATATTTACTCAAAACTAGCTTAAAGGCTCTCTTGGAAATCAGTGTTTCCTCTCTTGTTTAAATGTGAAAACATTTACTATTTGGAAATACTTAGTTCCCATATACTCTTTTTGAAGAAATGAACTTCATTTGTTACTCTAACTTTACTCAAAACTCAAGTCTTAAAACAAGATTAAAACATTTGAAAAAGACTTCTTGAAAGAACTCTAAGAACTTTATAGACTTGGCTGTTAACTTTCCTTGAATTTGAATTTATGGATTCAAGGTTATGATTCATGTTTATGGATGATTTGTAGATGTTTAGATGTCATTTAGTGTAGTTAGAATCAATAGGAAGTGTTATTACACTTTAGAAGGACTTAGACGGGCTAAACGATGAAAAACGGGTGGGGGAAGATGACTCAGGCGCATTGCTGGCATGCAGCACCAACCCCAAAGTACTGGAACCCATTTTTGGCGCACTGCTGGCGTGCCACCCTGGCACTACGGGGGTGCGTCGCGCCAGCATCCCCCTAGGCAAAACTGATGAACTTTTCCTCTCATTTTCTAACCTTAATTCGATTAATTTTGATTTTTTCCCTCAATATCTCTTTATCTCTTTAGATTCAGGCACCCAAACATATCCACAAGAATCTAACTCAAAGAAACTCTAATAATCGACATTAAACTCTCAAGAACTCCTCAATCTCATCCCAAATTCAAAACCAAAATCAATTTAAGAACACAACTCAAGAACATCAAATTCTCAATCTTTTTAGGACTAAAATACACGGAATTAAACATGTTTGGCATGTGGGTGAATGAACCCAATGCTATGTGAACTCACATACCTCGTAGGATCGAATCCTTGGCGAAATCCACAATCAATTCCTCAGGAAAACGATGAATCTTGACTTTCCTCTTCTATTCTCCTCTTGAGTTCTTCTATCTAAAACCCTAGCGTGAATTTTCAATTTGTAAAATGAACCAATTCAGTTTAGACCCCAATTTAATTACCAAAAACGAATTTAATTAATTGGGTACTGAAAAGACCATAATACCCTTCTAAAATCCGGTTAAGACTTTCCTTATCTAGACAGTCCGACTTCAAATGGGCATATCTCCCTCATATAAACTCAAAAATGCACAAACTCGGTGGCGTTGGAAAGATAATTCAAAGATATTTCCTACAGTATCTTGTAGCCCACCTAACTCATCCTGATATAGGATTTATGGTCGTTTAAAGTTGACCTAAAACTCATACTTAGCTTAAATTTTCAAATTTGATTATTTACAAAACCAGTTTTTTTCTAATTCTAAGTCTTTCTAGTACCGGGGTGTTACAATATCTCCCACTTGGGAATATTTATCCTCGAATGAGATTAATCTTAGTAATCTTAAGGCGTAACGTCTAACACCTAGCTCAAACACCCAACAAGCAAAATGTAAATACAACATGTCAACTTAAAATAAAAGCCAAGAAAAGGATTAGTACCTTAATTTGGAACTTCTCCGGATTCGAAGAGATGTGGGTAACTCTTCTTCATATCCTCCTCATCTACCCAAGTAGCTTTATCAACAAACTAATTTTTTTCCACAAAACTTTGACTGATGCTACTTATTTAGTTCTCAACTTGAGAACTTGGCGATCTAGAATCTGAATAGGAATCTTCTCATATGATAAGCTATCCTTGATACCAATATCTTTTGTAGGTATGATAAGTGAAGGATATCCTATGCACTTCTTCAACATGGAAATATTAAATACCGGATGGACCGCTGCTAACTCTTGTGGTAGCTCCAACTCATAAGCTACATTACCAATCCTTTTAGATATTCTGTAAGGGCCCACATATCGGGGGCTAAGTTTCCCTTTCTTACCAAATCTCATAACACCCTTAATGGGTGAAAATTTCAAGTATACCCAATCATCTACTTCAAACTCTAACTCCCTCCTTCTAACATCAATGTAGGATTTCTAATGACTCTGCGTTGTTTTCAACCTCTCTTGAATAACTTTACTTTCTCTCTTTGCTTAATGTACTAGGTCTGGTCCTATCAATCGAGCTTCACCAACCTCAAACCATCCAATAGAAGATCTACACCTTCTTCCATAGAGAGCTTCATAAGGAGCCATCTGGATGCTAGAATGGTAACTATTGTTATAATCAAACTCAATGAGAGGTAGGTGATCATCCCAATTACCTTTGAAATCAATCACACAGGCCCTCAACATATCTTCTAAGGTCTGAATAGTGCGCTCTGCTTGACCATCTGTCTGAGGATGAAAAGTTGTACTCAAGTTCACCTTTGAACCCAAGCATTTCTGAAAAGATTTCCAGAACTGTGCAGTAAATTGTGCACCTCTATCTGATATAATTGAAACAGGGACTCCATTAAGTTTTACTACCTCTTGAATGTATAACTTGGCATAATCCTCTGCTGAATGGGTAGTCTTTACCAGCAAAAAGTGGGTTGATTTTGTCATTCGATCCACAACCACCCAAATAGAATCATGTTGCATGCAAGACCGTGGAAAACCTGTGATGAAATTCATATTAATCATCTCCCACTTACATTTCAGAATTTCTATATTCTGAGCCATACCACCGGGCCTTTGGTTCTCTACTTTAACTCATTGACAATTCGGGCATTTAGCAACAAACTCAGCAATACCTTTCTTCACACTATTCCACCAATATACTTCTCTCAAGTCATGATACATCTTTGTGGAACTTGGATGAATGGAATATCTCGAGCTATGAGCTTCCTCCATGATCCTCTCTTGGAGTTCATCCCTATCCCAAAAATTCCTTTATACTTGTCTAATCCCCTTTTTTGTGATTATTGTAGTTATTAATTGACATATTTAAACCCCTCATCTGACATTGATTGTCAAACCCTTAACTTAGTTTGTTCAATTTCGACAATATCTACTTCTATAACCAACTAAACCATAAGCTTTAATTCCTAATTAAATTTGATACGGTACCGCTCCCTGTGGGTTCGACCCCAACATTTTGTTGGGTTATGTACTAGATTACGATTGCCTACACCTAGTATTGGATGAGGTGTAGTTGAGCGTTTATCATATATCATAATGGCTTGTCAAGAGTATGATTATACTACCACTTTTATGTCAAATTCTTTTATGATATGAGATGTTCTTCTTAAATTCTCGTATTTTCTATTATGTTTTGTTGTATGTATGTGTGTCAAATGGCTTGTGTAGGTCCTCTCGGGGTCTTATACATCATGTCACGTCTAGGGTGTACTTTGGATGATCAACTTGGTATTCAGAGCACAGGTTTTAAAAAAAGGTCCTAGGATGCCAGATGTTTTTCAGGATATGCTATAAAGGTCCTTCTTCTAAGTATTGTCAGATGATTTTCCAAATATGGACCTTCGAGGATCTTACTTGAGAAGGAATGCGGACAACGAAAATGTGGATCCCAAGGTTCTTCAAGTTTTGATTGATCCTTTGGGTGAGAAAGTGACTCATGTAAAATTCTGAGCTACTTTCCAAGTGTTCGCTCAAGCAATCACAACCCAAGCAAATAGAGAAGTCGTTGCTCCTGTGAACCCAAATGTGGGTATGATGGCGACAAGGATAAAAGACTTCACAAGGATAAATCCTTTGGAGTTCCATGGTTCTAAGACTGATGAGGATCCTCAAGAGTTCATTGATGAGGTGTATAAGATAGTGTGGATTATGGGATTTTCTATAGTGGAGAAGGCATAATTAACCGATTACCAACACAAAGGTGTGGCTAAAGTTTGGTTCAACCAATAGAAGGAAGAGAAGGTGGTTGATGCGGGTCCTCTTGTTTGGGATAAATTCAAAAGACTGTTTCTTGATAGTCTCTATCCCTTATAGATGAGAGAAGCAAAGGTATTTGAGTTCATTAATCTCAGGCCGATATTTTTCAATTACGAGAGAGGCCGACTGAGGTGTTCTCAATTTCATATATTGAGGAATCGGAGGGGGAGGAGCAATTTACTTACCTATTGGGTATAATAACTAAATCCTTGGTAAGAATCCATTGGAAGAGATTAATACAAAAGGGGATTGAAGAAAAGAAGGCACAGAGAGAGAGACCTTGAGCGGGAGAAGATAGAGAAGGCCTTACAGAGGTCACAACTCGAGGCAACACTGAGATATGATGAGGTGCAAGACCGTGTATCTAGGTATTCCTCTAGTGCACTACCATATATGATAAACCGAGCACTGGAGTTGACATTGCTATGGAGTCACAGTGTCACGACCCAAGGTACACCCTAGACGTGACATGGCGTACAAGACCCCAAAAAGCCCCATATAAGCCACTTATCATACATCATACAAGATAATAGAGTTTAAAAGATTTAAAAGATAGTTTCAACATATAAAAGTTTTATCGAGAAAAGCAAAAATCTAAACATCGTCTTAAAGCCATCTAGTACATAAGAGTTTATCGGGATGCGGCCCGTACATCAAGTCCAAAACTGAAAGTAAAGACAAAAGGGAAATCAAGCTCGGTCCTCGGAATATGAGGACTCACCACAACTTGGAATCTCTTTAACAACTTCTAGCCATGAAACTGAGAACCTTGAATGTCAGCCCTACATTTGGAGTAATGTAGGTAATAGTATGTGTTAGTACAAATATGCACTAAGTATGATAGCCATGCATAAAAGTGTGAAATCATGCTAAAACGGATATTTTCATAATATGCAAAGACGAAGTCAAACATAAGAAAAGAAGGTTAGAAAACATAAAATGAAATCATGATCAATGCAAGTAAAACCATCTTTGAACACATGAAAGATACTTCTTGAAGTAACCATAGTTCATTATTCTGGGAATTAGCCTTAACCAACATAAAGACCAAGTGAGCTATAACATGATCCCCCGGTGTCTTCCATATCGAAAAGGGATATCCTACTTGCCAAGGTAGGACCATGGTTGAGCTAAAGTGGATCTACTAGCTAATGTCTATTTATACAATCATCCTATGTGGGTACATAGGTAAGGGATAAGGATATTTCTACTAGAAAACTTGACCTCAACACGGAAAGAGTTTCTATTTGAATATCCTCTCGGTGCTAATCTTGAATTGTCTCATGAACCATGTAAAGGAACAATTAAGTAACCAATACAAGCTAAATTCATATTATCATCCATGGAAAGGTGCGATTAAGCAACCACCCCAAGCTAGAGACATCATAGGATAGCTCCTTAGACCATGCGTGAGAAAACCTTTCACCGTCCATGATCCTTTCATAATAGCTTTTAAGGCCCACATTAATTCACTTTATGTTAGAGATGCCCTACTAATACTAATGGAAATAGTTTTGAAATAGTGGCCTATAATCATTGATGTCATATCCGGATACCATACTAATCAAGACCTAATTTAGGAAATAGCCCGAAAAGCATTGAGGAAAAATCTAGATGTCATTCATGTCATGTGGCCAAGCTTCATAGAACATATACACAATATCATATTTAAGCTTTCTTGAGTAATAAACATACTTTCATGAACATTCTTTCTTTTTAATAATTCATAAGCTTCATCATAGTGTCAAAGTCAATGCATCTTTAAATTCATTTACATCAATTTCATAAAGAGAAGACATGCATATTTTCATAAATTCATCTTTCATAGTTCAAAACCTACATTATATCAACGTAGCTTAGAAAACATGGTTTATGCATGGGATCATTAGAAACCAACTTAAAAACATACAATTACTTCAATTCATGCATAAAAGTTCATAAATCAATCAAATAAATCAACATTGAAAGGAACCCATGACATGGAAGAAAACCCTAACTCAATTGAAGAATTCTAACTTTGTAAATTAGAGAATTTGGGAACTCCATGGAGGATAGGGCTCCATAGATGAAAACTATCATACCTTGATGCCAATATCTTGGAAGCAATGGAGGATTAGGAGGCTTTATCTTGAAACCCTAGCTTTGTTCTTCAACTTCTAGAGAGAGAAATATTTGAGAGGAAGAGCTTGATCATCTTTTGGAAATTTAAGAGAATGATTTGGGTTTGGGTGATTTGGGGGTTTAAAATCATTATATAGGGTTTCTATTAGAGAGAAAAACAACAGAGTATTGAGTTAAAACAATTGGGAAAAGACCCAATAACCCCTGACTTAAAAACTGTCGAATGCCATCTACTACGGGACTGACGGACCGTCGTTTGGACTACCGTCCGCCGACTGGGTCCGTCATTCATGGTCTTCCTGATAGGATTTCACTAAAACGAGCATAACTTTTTTACTTGGTTCTTGGATTTTAGCAAACTCGATGGCATTCGAAAGATGATTCAATTATCTTTAATTTGATAGGTTATGGACCACCTAATTCATTTTGTGCTAAAAGATATGACCGTTTGAAGTTTACCCAAAAGCCCTTTCTTTCCAAATAACTGTTGAACCCATCAAATGGTGCGGACCTATGGTCTGTGTGTCTACCTACGGACTGTCTTGTCCTTTCGTTGATTTGTTTAGATACTTTATTTACGAACCACGAACGACGGATCCTACCTACGGTCCATAGTTTAATCGACGGGTCGTGGGTCGCAACCGTCGTCTTCAAGTTATGATCCTGAAATCTTTCTAAGTCTGGGACTCACCTATGAAACCTATCTATGGCTCGTGGAATGGATGACGGGCCATCCTGGTGAACCGTCACAAAGTACTAAAACTAGAAATCTTTAGAAAAATCCAACTCGTGGACCACGCCACCATCGACGGACCGTCGTCCCACCTACTGGCCATGGATGGTGTCTTCGGTCTTGACACTAGGTCTGAGAAAAACTGAAATTTTCTTGCCTTTTTGAATCTGAGGTGTTATATTATCTCCCCCTTGGGAACATTCGTTATCGAATGGAACTTAAGCTAGCACGAAAAGAGTAGGAAAGAAAGTAACAACCCAATCATCAATGTAACTTCATCAAAATGCACTTAACCAAGGAGGAACCTCGACTCCAAGGTAAGACATATTCTAAACATCATAAGGAAGATATGAATTGTACCTAGCATCCCAACATGAATGCAATCACATAAATGCACATATCCGAGGGGGAAACTTCATCTCCAAGCTAAAGCATACTTTTTAAAACATCTTTTCATAAGACAAACATGCAAGAACATACTCAAATGCACATAATCATGAAGCAATCAATTAAACTAAATCATAATTTTGAAAAAACAATAATTTCCATGAGTATGCATGCATGAGGAAACATGAGGATGACTAAGACACAAGAATCCTAAAGAGTGAACCATGAGGGATAAGGCCTCAAGCTAGACTCCAAGATAAAATGAAAGAGATAGGGATACTAAGAAGTCACATCGCCTCCAAACTTTCACCCACCAAACCATAACAAGGAACTCTTCCAAAACCAACATAGTTCTACTCACGCACCAACCATGAAGCACATTATATCCCCCTTGGGAGAAAACCCCTCTAGTATTTTCAAATTCATCTCCCTCAATATAACCATAACACCAACGTCTTAACAACCACTAAACCATTGATAAAAGTAAACACTTAAGAAATTTCCACAAGGATTTCAAGGACTACTCCAAACACAATCTCTATACATGGAGTCTTACCATATCCAAAGAAACACTCAACATCAAGCAATACATAACCACAAGCTAAAAGACCTTAATTTACCAATTACCTCATCTGTGGAACCCTCGTGATCTTGTTGAGTTTGTATAGCATAAAAACTATCTAGTTTCCCACCACTACTAGGACTGGAGGAAGGGTAGGGTTTAGCCCAACGATGACTATCTCCCCCATTTCTAAAAACCGAAGGACAATTCCTTATCTTGTGGTCCATCTTACCACAACCAAAGCAAGCATTGGAACCTGCTAGATACTTGCCCTCGTGCTCCCTTCCACACTTAGAACAAGTAGGTAATGAAGACCCACTACCATTTCCTCATTGTGGCATAGGGTTATACACTCTATCTTTGTTGAACTAAGGAGGAGCATTGACCGGAACTACTAGATTGAACTTGCCTACCTTCCATTCCTTTAGCAGTAAGAACTGGGCAATCTCTCATCTTGTGTCCACTCTTTCCACAACTAAAACGCGCGTTTGAACCGGCTAAACACACTCTCTTATGTCTTCTCCCACACTCCTACATTCGGGCCATATTTTTTCACTACCATCCTTACCTTGAGAACGATTTCCTCCATCGGACCTTGAATGTGAAGACTCACCATATTCCTTCTTACCCTCTTTGAATCCCTAGTTTTCTCCTTAAGTTTTTCTTCTTCTATTTGTTGTGCGTGTATCATCAATCGGGAAACATCCATCTCCTTAAAAGGAATGGTGATTAGGCATTCTTTGACCACTAAGTTGAAAGCACCTGACACAAACTTACTCATCCTTGCCCTTGGATCGGCAACCATAGTTGGAGCATATTTAGACAATTGCATGAATTTCAAAGTATAATCTTTCATACTCATATCCCCTTGACGAAGGTTAATGAACTCAAGTACCTTTGCCTCTCTCATCTCAATGGGAAAGAACCTATCAAGAAAAGCAACCTTAAATTTCTCCCAATCAAGAGGACCCTCATATACCGCCCTCTCTTCTTTCCATTGGTTGAACCAAACTTGAGCAACACCCTTAAGTTGATAAGCGACCAATTCTGCCTTTTTCACCGGCATCACTCCCATGATCATCAACACCTTATACACCTTATCAATGAAATCTTGAGGATATTACTCAATGTTAGACCCATGAAATTCTGGAGGATTCATTCTAATAAAGTCCCTCACTCTAGTTGTCGTCGTACCCCCCCCCCTTGGGTTCACGGAAGCCACAACCTCCCTATTTTCTCGAGCCATTATAGTTTGGGCCAATGCATGAATTGCGGCTCGAAACTCATCATTAGTCACTTGCTCGGCCAAAGGGTTGACCGGCACTTAGGGAACCTCTTGTATCACATTTTTACGAACATTCCTATTCCTTCTCATGGGATTCCTTCGTGGAAGCATACTTTGAAAAACATAAATAGGGGTTAGGAGAGAGACACCTAGAGTTACACTCTATCTCACGAGTTTAGAGTAATGAAAAAAAGTGGAGTTTCCTAAACATCTTATAGCCTCTTATTCATAAATGTGGCGCGCTTCACACACATGAACAAGACTCTACTCAACATGGCTTATGAGACATCTTAGGACCTTTCTAAACCTTGTGCTCTGAATACCAAGTTTGTCACGATTCAAGGTACACCCTAGACGTGACATGGCGTACAAGACCCCGAAAGGCCCCATACAAGCCACTTAGCATACATCATACAAGATAATAAAGTTCAAAATATTTAAAAGATAGTTTCAACATATAAAAGTTTTATAGAGAAAAGCGGAAATCTAAAGAGATTGCTACTAGATACCCCTCCTCAACTAATATATGGGCATTTATCTCAAACCCAACATTCATTAAAAAGGGATAGGGATTACTACTAGATACCCCGCCTCAACTAACGTATGAGTATCTATCCCAACCCAACAGTCATTCATTCATTGGAAAGTTCGTAGATTCAAAGATGAGAATAGCCTTTCACCTAAGAACCCAATTATTGTGAAAAAGTCCTTTCACAACAATTCATTATCATTCATTAGAGTACAATTGAGAATAGCCTTTCAATGGGCTCATCATCATTAACATTATCATTAGACTTCATTCATTTATTCATTCATGTGTGTGTGTATGTGATAATAGCCTTTCACATTATCACTGTCATCCACAAGTTTTAATAGAGAGATAACATTCAATCATAACACAATTAGCTTCTAAACATGATCATAATTCATTCGTTTAGATCACACACATGCTTCACATCACATTCATATATACAACATCATGATAATACTTCAATTCCTCACACTATGCCTTCAAGTCCATGATAACAATGTACATAGTAAGTAAACACCTCCACCATTCAAGTGGATCAACAATTCAAGCACAATTCTACTTTATTATGAAATTAGGTCAAACTTACCCTTTCAAGGCTATGATCAAAAATCTTAAATTCACCAATAATTCACCATAATTAGTCATATATGATGATACAATTCAATAATATAAATCAATTTAGGCATAATTCATCAACATTCATTCATGATCAACAAGCCCACTTCATAAGACACCATTTAGAAATTGAGAGAATTCATGGGTTCATAGAGTATTTTCATCATAAATCATCAATTAAACACTATTTCAATCATATTTTTACATTATAAACCTTTTGAAATTGTTTGATGAAAGAACCCATGAGATTGAGTAAAACCTTAGATTTTCATGATTTGAAATCACCTTTGAATTAGCTCCTTGAATGAAATGTTAGACAAGGATCAAGACTACCATACCTTTCTATTGTTTCCCCATGAAAATTGAAGAAGAAACACCTTGAAATCCCCAACCCTATCTTGATCTTGACCTTGATCTCCAATGGAGTTTTTAGAGAGGACTTTTTTAGAGGGAAGGGTTTTGATTTGGAGTTTTGAAATAATAGAATGTAAAATAGAGTTTAACACTTTAAATACTCTTAAAATACGTAAATAAACCCAAAATAACCGTCGAAACACTTAACTAGCCAAGAGAGGAATTTACCAAACCACCTTTGGCTTGGTCGTGTCTTTAACAACACACAGGTGCCATTCACGAGACCTAGACTCACGGACCGTGAGTCTATTCACGGACCATATTGTTGGTCCGTGGTTTGGGAAAAAGAGGTGAAAGGGGCCATGACCTACGGAGTCCATCCACGGGGTGTGGATGGACCTACGGGGCGTGAACCCCTTTCGTAGGTCACCCCATTTTGGGCAGCCTCATGGTTTCCTTGGGGTCTTGGGGTTTAGACTTAGGGTCCTCCTCAAATACCCTTAGGGTGGTCCTTGGGGAGTCGTACCTTGACGTCTAACCCCTAAACACCTCAACCATGGTTCGGGACAATCTTAAACCACCTCAAAACTCAAGACAAGCTCACATTCTCACTAGTTAGGCACTAGTTTCAGTAGTTCATTTTTAGGGTCGTTACATAGGTTCTACAAGTTGACCTACAAACCACAGAAAGTTCTACGGGCCATAGGAATTAATTTGAGGTTTTAGAAAATGTCAAGTTTCTGATGATGTTCTACATATGACCAAGATAAATTGTAGGAATTGCTAAGGTTCATAGAAGGGATTCGTAGAAGTTATCCAAACTTGGTGAGATTTTTGGTACAAACTTGGGTTCTACGAATTGGTCCAATGGACCATAAAAATTAACACGGCCCGTAGAACGGGTCTCATAGAAATGACCAAAATGTTGAGTTCTAAAAATAGTTTCTACGATTGACCAGGACGGTCTGTAGAAAGTCTTACGGATCGTAGGTCCAAATGTAGACCTTGTCGGATAGATTTATATTAAGGGTGTTTTGGTCTTTTCTAAACCAGTTAACCCCTAAACTATGTAATTTTTTCCTTATAACTATCCCTATAAACATTTTTACTCTTCAAAACCTAACCCATTCCCCCCCATCACTCAAATGCACAAATTATCTCAAAGGATTTTTTTTCCAATTCTCTATCAAGATCCAAGGAATAAGACTAGGGTTTCATGAGCTTCAAAATTTCCTTCTCTGTTGGTTTTTTACTTTGATTGCTAAGGTATATGAGAATTCACAAACGGATCCCTTTCATCCATTGGGTTCAAAAGGAAAACTCAAATCTCCAATTCAATTTCATCCAATTCTCTAAGGATTTTATGTGATTCTCCATGGGTTCAATTCATTGTGATTAAATTAGTTATCTTCAATCTTATTATGCATGATTTGATACAATTACATAATTTTCATTGATTTCACATGAACCCATGCCTATGCCTATTTTATGGATATGAATTAAGCTTATGAACTAATGAATTATGATTATGAATCTATGCATGTTTTATGAAAAGTATGAGATATGGCTAAAGGATGCTTTTAGATAAAGTGCCAGCAATTTGTGAATAGTTTTATCACATATGAAAGAAATCATGATTTAGATGCTTGAAAAGGGAGTATCTTATGAACTAGTTTATGAAATCATGGTTTTGAAAGGAGCTACTCTATTATGAACTTATCATTGGATTGGTAGTCTTAATTATTGCATTTCCAACTATTTTGATATGATTATGGTTATGCCTTTTCCGTTGGGATTTACTTCGTAGCAAGAGGACTTTGAGATGGAGTCTCTCCCATTAGTAGAGGTCGGTTTCTAGGAGCAATCTCATTGTACCTAACTATGTTCCCCATAGGATTGTATTAAATGACCTAGCTAGTGGATCCACCATAGAAATAATAAATGAGACGAAGTTCTACCTTGGCAAGTAGATTCCCCTTTTTAATGTGAGGGTCATACTAGATTCCATGTTATAGATCACATGGTCTTATTATCGATTAATGATAAATATCCCACAAATGAACTATGTTTTCTTCAAAATTCTATTCAAAGATTTTCTTTATAATTTTAAATTATGCATTGACCTTGTTTATGATGTATGAAATTCTCTCTCTAAAGTCCTATATTACATTTATTTGGTCATGCATATCATGTTTAAAGTTCTACATATCATCATGCTTACGTTTTGTACATTTCTCCATACTTAGTGAAACTCAACGTATTAATGTATATTTGTGCCTATATTATCTCATAATATAAGGTGCGACGCTCCTTCTCCTAGGCATGCTTAGATCAGGGTTGCTCTACTTAAGCGCTTAGATTGGTGAGTCCTCATGCTTCGAGGGAAAATCCATGGATACTTTATTTTCTTTTATAGCCATTTTGGTTTCAGACTTGTAAGTGGTGTATGGGTTATGTCCCAACCACTCCTATGATGTTTGAAAGGCTTATGTCAGACTTAGTAGTGTTCTGTGTATTTCTTATGTACAATATTAGTATCGTTTATGTCATCTTATGATTTGAGACTTATATTGATTATATCTTTTGAATTATATTTTATTACATCATATTTATGTCAAGAGGCATGTTTAGGGCCTGTCGATTATTATTCTCCATGTCATGTCTAAGGTGTACTTTGGATCGTGACAAATAAGATATTATGAGCATTGGGGTTTAGAAAAAGTCCTAGGATGTCTTACAAGCCGAGTCGAGTAAAGTATTGTTCATGAATATGAATCGCACCATATTTATGAATAGGAGGCTACAAGGCATTTAGGAAATTTCACTTTTTTTCACTACTCTAAAGTTGTGTGATAGATCTCTTTTCTATAAGGTCTTTCTCCTAACTTTTGTCCGATGCATTTCAGGATATGCCTCCTCAAAGAGCTAATGCAAGAAGAAATATAGGTAATGATGTGAAGACCGAGGTTTCTAAAGTGTCGGTTGATCCTTTGACTGGAACAGTCTCTTATGACGAATTTCCAACAACTTTTTAAGTGTTGGCTCAAGTTATGACAGTCCAAAGTAATAGAAAGGTCATTGCTCCCCTGAACCCAAATGTGGGTACGACTGCAATAAGGGTGAGGGACGTCACTAGGATGAATACCTTAGAGTTCTTATGGTCAAAAGTTGATGAAGATCTAAAAGAGTTTATTGAGGAAATCCACAAGTTTGTGGAGATTATGGGAGTTTCACTAGTATAAAAGGAAGAATTCATCGCCTACTCAAGTGTGGTTCAACCAATGGAAGGAAGAGAGGTCAATTGATACAAGTTCTCTTGATTGAGAGAAATTCTAAGGGGCTTTACTTGATAGTTTCTTTCCTCTTCAGATAAGGGAAGCAAAGGTGCTTGATAGATCATCCATCTTTGTCAAGGGAATATCAGTGTGATAGAGTATGCATTGGATTTCACTTATTATCTAAATATGCTCCTACCTTGGTTGCCGACTCTAGGTCATAGATGAGTAAGTTTGTGCTTGGAATGTCTTAAATGGTGGTCAAAGAGTGTCGTACTTCCATGTTGATTAAGAAGATAGATATCTCTCGTTTGATGATACATTCCCAACAAATTGAAGAGGAAAATATAAAGAAGAATTCTGAGGAGTCTAATAGGAAAAGGACAGATGATGGTGACCTTTCTCATTCTAAGTCCGATGGGTTTGGTCGAACTCAATTATGGAAAAATTTCCCTGGTCAAGGTTCTTCACATGTTCTGAATCCAAAGTTCAACAAAGATAGGGTATCTAACCCTAAGCCTGAAGGAGGTAGTGGTAGTGGACCTTCTATTTCAGCTTGCCAAAAGTATGGCAAAATTCATTCGGGAAAGAGCTTATCTGGGTGGGAAGAATGGTGACAAGGTGAGAGAGTGTTCTTTTCTCACTACTAAGGGAAATGATGGTAGGTAAGCTTAGCCTAGTCGTTCTAGTTTGGTTGCTCATCGTCAAAATATGTTTTATGAACTTCAAACTCGACAGGATCATGAGGGTTCTCTAGATGTTGTGACCGCTATGTTAAAAAATTTCATCTCAATATATATGCTTTACTTGATCCAGGAGCTACATTGTCTTTTATGACTCCTTATGTGGCCATGAGGTTTGATGTTAGTCCTGAAATTCTTTTAGAATCATTTTCAATCTCTACACCGATTAGTGATTCTATTATTTCTAAACGAGTTTATAGAAATTATCTTGGTTCTATTTCTCATAAAGTCACCCATGTTGATTTGGTAGATATTGATATGTTAGATTTTGATGTTATTCTTGGGATGGATTAGCTTCAATCTTGTTATGCTTCCATAGATTGTAAGACCCGATTGGTCATATTTTAGGTTCCGAACAAACCTAGAATGAAAAGGGGGAAATTCAGCGCCTAAGGGTCAGTTCATATCTTTCCTAAAGCCTAGAAAAATAATTTCTAAGAGTTGCATTTATCATCTTATTCGGGTTAGGGAAACGGGTTCTAAAACCCCTACTCTTGAGTCAATTTCAATCGTAAATCAGTTTCTGTAGATATTTCTTGATGATCTTCCTGGTATTACCTCCCAAAGGGACATAGACTTCAGTATTGACCTACTCCAGATACACAGCCTATCTCTATTACTCCTTACCGAATGACTCGGGTAGAACTTAAGGAGTTAAAGAATTAATTGAAGGATTTGTTGGATAAGGGTTTCATCAAAGTATATCAACATGGGGTGCTCTGATGTTGCCTTTACAAAATAAGGATGGTTCGCTTCGTATCTGTATTGACTATCGGCAATTGAAAAAGGTTATCATAAAAAATAAGTATCATATTACAAGGATTGATGATTTGTTTGATCAACTCTAAAGTGCGAGTTTCTTTTTGAAGATTGGCCTTCATTCGCGTTATCACCAATTGGAGGTAAAGGAAAGTGGCACTCTAAAAATACCTTCCAAACTCGGTATGGTTACTCTAAGTTTTTGGTGATTTTGTTTGGTTTGACTAATGCCTCGGCGGCATTTATGGACTTAATAAATAGGGTTTTCAAATAATATATTGATATGTTCATGATTGTGTTTACTGATGATATTATGATTTACTCTCGGAGTGAGGATGATCATGTTGAGCATTTACAAAACTTAAGTATAGTCAATTGTTTGCTAAATTTAGCAATGTGAGTTTTTGTTGAGGTCAATTGCTTTTCTTGGCATATTGTCTCTGGTGAAGGTGCACAAGTTAATCCTAAGAAGACCAATGCAATTAAGAATTGGTCTAGACCTTTGTCTTCTTCAGATATAGTGTTGGGTTTGGCGGGTTATTATAGAAGGTTTGTGGAAGGATTTTCTTCTATCGCTTTGCTTTGAAAACATTGACCAAAAAAAGGTGATATTTCTACTGTCAGAAACTTATGAGAAGAGTTTCCCAAGTTGAAGGATAGACTCACTTCAGCCCCTATATTAACCTTACCGAAAGGATCGGATGGTTTTGTGGTGTATTGTGATGCTTAAGAATTGGTCTTGGTTGTGCCTTGATGCAACATAGGAAAGTCATTGCTTATGCTTCAAGGCAACTGAAGGTGCATGGAAATAATTTTACGATCCATGATTTGGAATTGGCGACGGTTATTTTTGCTTTAAATATTTAAAGAAATTACTTGTATGGTGTTCATGTGGATGTGTTTATTGACTACAACAGTTTGAAATATGTGTTCACCCAAAAGGATGTAAATCTTTGCCAAATGAGATTACTTGAGTTATTAAAAGATTAGGACATAAGTGTCCTTTATCATTCGGGTAAAGCAAATGTGGTGGTAGATGCTCTTAGTCGATTATCCATGGCAAGTGTTGTTCATGTTGAAGATGGTAAGAAATATCTAGTTTGTGATGCTCATAGATTGGCCTGGTTGGGTGTTCACTTGCATGAATCTAACGAGGGTGGTATGATTGTTCAAAATGGTTCAAAATCGTCTATTGTATCGAATGTGAAGGCTAATCAAGACCTTGACTTGGTTATGGTTTATTTGAAGAAGCTGGTTTCCAAAAATGCAATTGAGGCTTTCTCCTAATGGGGAGATGGTGCCCTTTGATACCAAGGTCGATTATATGTTCCGAACATTGAGGAGTTGAGGAATCAAATTTTAGTGGAAGTTCATAGTTCTCGATATTCTATTCACCCAGAAGCCACAAAGGTGTACCGTGATTTGCTAGAGGTCTATTGGTGAAATGGGATGAAGAAGGATATTGTAGAATTCGTGTCTAAGTGTCCTAATTGTCAACAAGTAAAATTTGAGCATTAGAAACTGGGTGGTTTGGCTCAAGACATTACCATTCCTACTTGGAAGTGAGAAGATTTGAAAATGGACTTAGTTACAAGTTTACCTCGTACTTGACGTTGGTTTGACTCAATTTGTGTTATTGTAACAAAATGATAAATTCGGCTCATTTTTTCTCGTGAAGAATTAGTTTTTAGCTGAAGATTATGCCAAGATTTATATTTGAGAAATGGTAAGGTTGCATGAAGTGACTTTATTATCTCCTATCGTGGTACTGAATTTACGTCACAGTTTTGGAGGTCTTTCCAAAAGGGTCTTAGTACTCAAGTGAAGTTTCTCACAAGTTTTCATCCTCAAATTGATGGACAAGTCGAGCTTACTATTCAGACTTTGAAAGATATGTTAAGAGCTTGTGTGATTGACTTAAAGGGTAATTGGGATGATTATTTGCCTTTGATCGAGTTTACTTACAATAATAGTTATCTGTCAAGTATCCAAATGGCTCCATTTGAATTTCTCTATGGTAGGAGGTGTAGGTCTCACATTGGTTGATTTGAGTCTGGTGAGGTCACTTTTTATGTACTGAGTTAGTGCATAAGGCAATGGAGAAGGTTCGACTGATTCGAGAAAGGTAAAAGATGGCTCAAAGTCGACAAAAGTCTTATGCAGATGTTAGAAGAAAAGATCTTGAATTTGATGTTGATGATTGAGTATATTTGAAAATCGCACCCATGAAGAGTGTGATGAGATTCAGAAAGAAAGAAAAGCTTAGTCCCCGATATGTGGACCCATATCAGATTTTGATGGCGTGTTGGAAAGGTTGCCTATGAGTTAGAGTTACCTACCGAGTTAGTAACGATACATATGGTATTTCATGTCTCTATGTTGAAAAAGTATGTTGGAGATCTGACGTTCATAGTGCCATTGGAAATTTTGGGAATTAAGGAAAGTCTTTCGTATGAAGAGGTTCTGATTGAAATTTTGGAACGTCAAATTGAAAGTTGAGAAATAAAGAAGTTGCTTCCGTGAAAGTTCTTTGGAGGAATCAATTAGTTGATGGTGCAACTTGGAAAATCAAAGTCGATATGTTGTCCAAGTATCTTTATTTATTTTCCTCCGCTCCTATTCTACCTTAAGGTATTGGTTCCTCATGGTTCATTCTTTTGGATTTATGCATTTTAATCATTCTCATGTTTCCATATGTGTGCATGTTCATGAAAATTTGATTTTTGAAGTTATGATTTATGTTGGAGTGATTTCTCTTTGTTTATGTGCATTTGATGTGATATGGATGCATGTTGAGTTGTTAGATCTCTCTCCGTACTCTATTCATGCTAGTTGAGTCTCTTTTGAGGACAAATTTTTTAAAGGGGAAGATATTGTATCACCTTAGAAATTGGAAAGTCGAATTGAAAGGAAAAGTTACAGAAAATTTTGTTGAAGAAGGTTCTACGAGTTGACCTACGGAACGTAGAAAGTTCTATGGATCGTAGGAAGGAAGTCGTAGGAACCCAATTGAGTTTTTTTAAAATTTCAAGTCTCTGATGATGTTCTATGTGTGAACAGGAAGAATCATAGAAATTCATGCTACGGGCCGTATTAGTGATCCAGACTTAGTGAGATTTTGGGCATAAACTTGGGTTCTACGAGCTGGTCCTACAGACCATAGAAAGTTCCACGGACCATAGAAAGGGTCTCGTGGAAATGGAAACAATGTTGAGTTCTAGTGACGGGTTCTACGGTTGACCATGATGGTCCATAGAAAGTGTTACGGATCATAGGTCCAACCGTAGTCCCTGTCCGACAGATTTGTATTAAGGGTGTTTTGATTTTTTCCTACCCAATTAACCCCTAAATTATGTCGTTTTGGCCATATAACTACCACTATAACCATTTTTACCCTTCAAAACTTATCACATTCCCTACCATGCACTCAAATTCACAAATTCTCTCAAAGAGTTTCTTCTCCAATTCTCTCTCAAGCTCCAAGGAAGAAAACTAAAGTTTCAAGAATTTCAAAGTTTCCTTCTCCATTGCTTTGGGCTTTGATTTCTAAGATATGGGGCAATTCACCATTGGATATCTTTCATCGATTGGATTCCAAAAGAAAACTCAAATCTCCAATTCAATTTCACTCAATTCTCTTAGGGTTTTATGTGATTCTCCATGGGTTCAATTTATTGTGATTCAATTACTTATCTTCAATTTTATTATGCATGATTTGATACAATTACATATTTTTTCATTGATTTCACATGAACCCATGCATATGCCTATGCCTATTTTATGGATATGAATTATGCTTATGAACTTATGAATTATGATTATGAATCTATGCATGTTTTATGAAAAGGATAAGGTAGGACTAAAGGATGCTTTTAAGATAAAGTGTCAATGATTTGTGAAAGGTTTTATCACATATGAAAGAAATCATGATTTCGATGCTTGAAAAGAAAGTGTCTTATGAACAAGTTTATGAAATCTTGGTTTTAAAATGAGCTACTTTATTATGAACTTATGATTGGATTGGTATTTTAAATTGTTGTCTTTTCAAGTATTTTGATAAGATTATGATTATGTCTTTTTCGTTGGGATTTACTTATAATCAAGAGGACTTTAAGATGTAGGCTTTCTCCTTAGTAGAAGTCGAGTATCTAGAATAATTCTCATTGTCCCTAACTATGTGTCCTATAGGATTGTCTTAAATGACCTAGCTAGTGGATCCACTATAGCAATAATGAATGAGCCGGAGTTCTACCATGGCAAGTAGATTCTCATTTTCGGTGTGAGGGTCATACCGAATTCTATGTTAACATGGTCTTATTGTAGGTCAACGGTAAATATCCTAGAAATGAACTATGTTTTCTTCAAAAGTCTATTCAAAGCTTTTCTTTATGATTTTCAAGTATGCGTTGACCTTGTTCATGGTTTATGACTTTCTTTCTCTAAAGGATTTTATTATGTTTACTTGGTCATGCATATCATGTTTAAAGTTTCTTATATCATCATGCTTACATTTTGTGCATTTCTCCATACTTAGTACATTCATCGTACTAATGTATATTTATGCCTATATTGTCTCATAATATAGGGTGTGACGCTCCCCCTCCCGGACGTGCTTAGATCGGGATTGCTCTGCTTGATCGCTTGGATTGGTGAGTCCTCGTGGTCCGAGTGGAAAGCCATGGATACTTTATTTGCTTTTATAGTCATTGTGATTTCAGACTTGTATGTGGTGTATGAGTTACGTCCCAACGACTCCTATGGTGTTAGAAAGGCTTATGTTAGACTTAGTAGTGTTCTGGTAATTTTTTATGTACTTTGTTGGTATCATTTATGTCATCTTATGATTTGAGATTTATATTGATTATATCTCTTAAATTATATTTTATTACGTCATGCTTATATCAAGTGGCTTATTTAGGGCCTCTTGGGATCTTATTCGTCATGTCACATCTAGGATATACTTTGGGTCGTGACAGTATAGCTCGATAGAAGAATGATATATCAAAAGAGACCGGACAAAACATATTTCACCAAGGTTCTTTTTCACACATGATCTTCAACAAAATTGTGAGATTGAAGTTCAACAGACCCGTTCAAATTACAATCTTGCAGACTTATACACTAAGGCATTGCCAATATCAATATTTGAGAAGTTGAGATATAAGATTGGAATACATTATCTCCAAGATATCAAGTAAAGGTTTCATCATAGGAGTGAAATACACATTGTACTATTTTCCTTAACCATGGTTTGTCCCAATTGGATTTTCCTAGTAAGATTTTTAATAAGGCAACACTCAAGACATATTATGATCTGTGTGTACTCTTTTTTTTTCACATTTTTTTCCTATTAAAATTTTAACGAGACACATTATATATGGATATCTTAGGAAAAGTGTTATAAATTCATTGAAATTTGAATTGTTCATTTACTTAATATAAGAATTACTTATATCCATTATAAGATACACTTATAGACATTTGAATAAGGACATCTCTAATTATATTCTACATATCTTTGATCTATATTTTTTTATAGTATATTGTTTATGTCTTATAACAATTTAAAATAGTTTTATGAGATTGCACTATGATATAATTCTCTTTTATTTATTTAAAATAAAAAATAAGGGGAACAAGCATGCAAAGTAAAGTCAGGCGAAAAGTGAATAAGATAGTTTTCATCTTTACTTTGTGACGCTATTTTCTGGTTTTTTCAAATTTTGTTTTATTAGTTTTCAGTAGTGGTTTCAAGGATTGTTTTTCCGTATTCATTCAGTTTTACTTGTTTATTAATTTTGAGAAAAAAAATATTATCATAGTAAATATTTTATCACAATATTCATATTAATTATTATATAATTTTAAATCTTAAGAAATAATTTAAAAAGTAAATAATCAGGAATCATTTGGTGTGAGGTACAAGGTATAATAATTTCAGGAATAAAATGCAGAATTAGTTTGTCTTGCGTTTGGTTAGAGGTACTAAGCAATCATGGAATTATTTATATAACATTGTTTATGCCTTAGTGATGAGATAAGTTATCTCTCATACATGATAGGATAACTTACCCGAAATAACTTATCATGAAATAATTAATCTTGTGATAACTTGTTCCCAACCAAACGATCTCTTAGTATTAATTATGAAACATAAAAAAAATATAAGTAAAAAATGACAACGAAAATGAAAAAAATATATTTTTATAGTATTTTCTACTCACTCTGTCCAACAATAGTTGTTCACTATTGACTTGACACACCCTTAAGAAACAATAATAAATAATAGAGGTATATTACTAAATTATCATTTGACATTATTAAATTTAATATTTTGAGAAACATGTTAGATGATAAATAATATTTAATAGCAATGGTAAAATAGACACAAAAGGTAATTATCTTTTGATTCTCTAAATTAGACAAATATTATTGGACAACTATATTTTGTATAGTGGATAACTATTATTGGACGAATGGAATATTTCTTAATTTTTGTGTCAATAATAGAAACTATTGTTAAAGAAGGAAAATAGTATACTCCCTCCGTCCAATAATAGTTATTCACTATACTAAAAATAGGGATTCAACAATATTTGTCCAATTTAAAAAATCAAGAGCTAATTTATATTTTGTATCTATTATACTCTTGCTCATTGCTTTAAAAAAAACTCTGTTGGGACTCGCTCTGGGGCTCGCCCTAGGGCGGGGCTCTACCAAAACACCCCGAGACTCAAGTGTGGGGCTTAGTTCTCTAAGACTTACGCTCTAAGCAACCCCAACGTCCAACGCTCGAGGCTCACCTAACAAATCTTACACAAATTATGTGTTAAAATCTTTAGTTAACATTATTGACCCTCATAATTCTTGAATAATTGAATGATACTTAATAATTTTTAATTTATAGAGATAAGAAGATTGAGAATAACTCAAAGAACACATTTTATTATCGCATCTTTTCCTATTTGATAACACTGTGAAAGTAATTATATATTACGTAACATTTCTTTTAAAAATACTTCGCGAAATTTTACTTTTTCACTTATCATTGGTCTTCATGGTTTTGTCATTTGTCTCAAAATTATCATTCTTTATTTAGCTATTTGATAGTAATTTTATTTTTATTCATGATTGACTTATGTTTATATTATAATACTAGTAAAGTTATTACTTATTTTTTTTAGAGGGTAAATTGTATACTATGATAAAAAATAGTTTTGAGAAATAATAAAAAAAATTATTATTAAAAAGTTAAGATATTAGATTATTTATACTTGTATAATCATGTTAGAACTTTTATTTTTCATTAGATTATTTAATTATATTTGTAATTATTTAAAACTATTGATTTATTTTTATAATTTAGTGTTATTATATTATTATACTATATTAAAAATTAAAAATTTAAAGATCCATAGGGCTTACGCTCCATGTCTTGAGGCTTACACCTCGCCCTATACTAAGTAAAACGCCTCGCCTCACGCCCCCGCTTTTAAAACAATGCTCTTGCTATTAGATACTCCATCTGTCTCATTTTATGTGAGGTATTTTGACTCGACACGGAGTTTAAGAATGAAAAGAAAACTTTTAAAATTTGTGGTCTAAAATGAATTATAGAAATTTGTGTGATTATAAATCATTTCATTAAGGGTAAAATGTATATTTTAAAGTTAAATCGTTACTTAATATAGAATGTGTTATTCTTTTTGGGATTGACTAAAAATTAAAGTAAGTCGTATAAATTGGGACAGAGAGAATACTATTTATTATATAACATATTTCTCAAAGTATTAAATTTAATAAAATCAAAAAATAATATAATAATATTATCCTTATTACTCTATTTATTATTTCTTAGAAAATATATTAAGTTAATACTGAACAATTATCATTGAATCGGACAGTAATATTGAACGAGGGAATAACAAAAATAGGGCACAAAACACAAAGCATTTTACCTTGAGGCATGTAGGTTTAAAAAGTCTACTTCAACTTTATAACTTTTATTTAATGACTATGTTGTGTGTGGCTGCTTTGCTTTTTGACGTTTGCTTAGAGATGGGAGAATCAGAATTAGCAGTAAAAAGAAAAAGCACTTTAATTAATTGTTTTGGTGTATACCTTGGAATATGCACCGTCTTAGAAAACTACAAACATACTGTTGTAATAAATAAAATGGGTAATGTTAAATTACCAGAAAATTTGGTCAGAAATTTAAAACAATTATAATATCTTTTTTATTTTAAAATAAATTAATTTTTTTTAATTAAAAGATATTAAAGCTAAAAATATGAAAATGTTCATAAAGATAAAATAACATAGGTAAAATATTATTCTGATCAAAAAGATTTTTCTAAATAAAATATATTTTTTCATATTAATTATCCACTCTTTTCTTTATATGTTTTTTTCAAAGATCATTCCCTTGTTCTTTAAAAAGTCATAAATAAGAAAAACAATTATTTTGATTTACTCTTTTAAATTATTATATATTTGTGACTTATTTACACTTTTTAACAGAAAAAAATAAATAAATATAAGAGTAAGATGAGAATATTTTAATTAATTTTATCCTAATTTTATAAATTAACAAGTAATTTGAAATAATTATTCATAGTAAGGTAAACAACTAATATAAAAACTATGTTAAGAAATATACTCACGATTAGGAAATAAGAATTATTTTATTAACTTGTTATTAACTAAATGGGATCTATTTAATATAATTTCTTGATTACATAAGAAATCACTTATTGAAATTGTGATAAGTTTGCAAAAAATAATTCATATTTTTATAGCATAATATACCACTTATTTTAAACCAAAATAATAAAGTAATAACACCAAATATAAATCGGAGGGAATGTGCTGTATTTTAGCTGGATATAAATTTAAGATTTTTCTTTTGAAATTTATAGTTTAATACTATATATTTTTGTACCTAAAAATTATCTCACTAAAATTTAATGAGAATTTAAAATTAAATTACATTTTAGACATTAAAAATAAGTGGATGAAATGAGCTAGTAGTAGGTAATAGAGTAAATAGGCGTTTGAACATGAACCTGGTAAGACTGGGGAAAATATTGATTTGGAAAATTAAGTTAAATTTTTTTGAAATATAATTATATTTTACATGCATTTTGTTTTAAAAATAGTAAAGCTTTCTGAGAGAATTTTCATTGAACTTGTAAATTAGTTGTGTACACTTTGGTCTTGAATTGGGGATGTCCAATTCAATCTACGAGTTGAGAAGGCACGGTGGCACAATATAATTGAGATTTAGGGTGTGTGAAGGAAAATGTTTTTGGGAAAATGCATAAGTACCCTCTAACCTATGCCCGAAATCTCAGAGACACATTTGTACTATACTAAGGTTCTATTACCCTCCGAATTTATTTTATAAATAATTTTCTACCTCTTTTAGGCCTACGTGGCACTATCTTCTGGGCCCAGTGCATGTTGACAATTATTTCAAGCTATCTGGTTGATAGTGCCACGAAGGCCAAAAAGGGGTAGAAAATTATTTATAAAATAAATTCGGGGGGTAATAGGACATTAGTATAGTATAAGTGTGTTTGTGCGATTTCAGGCATAGGTTGAGGGGGGGGGGGGTACTTATGCATTTTCCCAATGTTTTTCATGTAAAATGTTTTTCTAGAAAATGTTTTCTTGGAAAACAAGTGGATTTCTAACTTATTTTCTCATTTTTGTTTGAAGAGTAGAAAATATTTTCTGGAAAATATTTTTAATGTTTGGTTGGTGAATGAAAAATATTTTTCTAAAAAATACTCTTTAGGAAAATAATTTCTGATCCGAAAATAAACCCCGATAATTGATCTAGGACCCGACCCCGACACCCAAACTAGGACAAGACCCCGATGACCATTCCAAAATCCAACCCTGAGATCTGACCAAAAACCTGACCTAGACTTTCGACACATGAAAAAAAATTGACGGGATCGCGGGGGAGGGGGGTGGCATAAAAATAAATTTTTAAAAATTTAAAATATTTTTCAAAAACATTTTTTTTTAAATACTTGACGGGGGTGGCCTGAGTGGGAGTGGCACGGGGTGGTGGGCGTGGGGGTGGGGGTGGTGTGGCGTAAGAAATGAAATTTTTTAAAATTTGAAATACATTTCAAAAAAAAAAATTAAAAAATTATGGGGGTGGCGGGGGGAGTGGTAGGGGTTGGGTGAGGTAAAAAAAATCTTAAAATATGAAACATTTTTCAAAAATAATTTTTAATTTTGGAGGAGGGGGGGGGGGGGGCCTAGTTTGGGGATAGGGATAAAAATATATTTAAAATTAAAAAAATTTAATTTTTATTTGAATGGGGAGGGTCGGGTACGGGGTATGGTAGGGTAAGAAAAAAATTAAAGGATGAAGTAGAATTTTGAAAAATATTTTCTTTAAATTTGGAAGGGAAGTCATTTTCTTTAAATTTGAGAAAATGAGTTGATTTAGACCTTAGTGTATTCTTTGAGCTTGTTTGGAAAGGCGCAATATATTATAGGGAAAAAGGACAAATATACCTCCGAACTATCATAAATGGTATCTAGATACCCTTCGTTATACTTTTAGGACACTGATGACCCTACCGTCCAAATTTTGGATTGTATATACCCTTTGAACTAACGAAGAGACGCGTGTCAAAATCTTAACGGCCTATCCAAAATTTATTTATTTTTTATCCCTAATTAAAAAACCCACCCATAAACCCACCCGGATATCTATAACCCAAACCCACCCCCCACCCAAAAAAAAAAATCCTAATAAACTCCAATTTCTTCATTGTTCCACCAACCATCAACAACCAATTAACACCCCATCTAACCCACGCCGGAACTCCACCACACCGCCGTGACTCAACTTCTCCGATGAAGTTCCACAACAAAACCACCTCTAATTGCTACTAGAATCAACCTCCCTCGCTTCGGGCGAAATCAACGATGCAGTGACAGGGCAGCATGAGTGTCCGAGAGTACGAGCTGAGATTTGATTCATTGGCTAGATATGCATGTTGATACGATGCATGATAGGGTACGTAGATTTGTGGAAGGGCTTGACTCAGACTATATCTATGCTTGCTCTACTGCTGCACTAAATGATAATATGGATATCTCACGAATTTTAGCCTTTGCACAAGGCATAGAGGATCGCCGACATCTACAGTATATGAGTGAGAGGGTCGAGAGAGAGATAGAAGAGGGCTAGGCCCGCTGGTTCACCGGGAGATTTTTAGAGTGGTCCCAGACCCCAATATTCTAGTAGGCCACCTAGACCTCCACCACAGCAGTTCCAGGGTAGTAGATTTGATCGTCAGGGACAGTCAGGCCCAGGTGAGGGTTCACGAGCATCAGGCTCTAGACAACAGAGGGAATCATGCCAGGCTAGGACAACACTGCCGTGTTGCGCTACTTGAGGTAGGATGCATTTCGGGAGGTGCAGGCAGGGTTCCACATGTTGTTATTCTTGTGGATAGCAGGGGCATGGGTGGAGGAACTGCCCGACCATAGGTCATGGTGGTATAGGTCAGTCGATCGGGTTAGTAGTAGGTTCCTCCTTATCAACACAGTCTACAGGGCGTGGACCCCAGACTTCAGCAGGTAGAGGCAGAGACAGAGGTAGAGAGGGAGCATCTAGTTCTAGTAGTGGACAGAACCGTACATATTCACTAGCCGGCTGACAAGTCTCAGAGTCATCACCAGATGTTGTGACAGGTGCATTAATTATTTGCTCTCATCGTGTTTATGCTTTGATAGATCCTGGATCTACTCTATCTTATGTTACCACATTTATTGCGAGGAAGATATGTATAGTAGAAGAGTCATTAGATCGACCCTTTATTGTATCTACACCAGTTGGTGAGTTTATTATTAATAGGAGAGTCTATCGAGGTTGTAGATAGAAATTATCGACCATCAAACCTTTGTAGACCTGGTACAGTTAGAGATGGTCGATTTCGACGTCATTATGGGTATGGACTGGTTAGCGTCTTGTTATGCTAATGTTGAGTGTCGGACAAAGATTGTTAGATTCCACTTTCCAGGAGAGGCAGTTCTAGAATGGAAAGGTGATACAGCAACGCCGAAAGGTAGGTTTATTTCCTATCTTAAGGCGAGGAGGATGATTATTAAGGGTTGTATTTATCATCTTGTTCGTTTTCATGATATAGATGCAGAACCACTGAATCTTCAGTCTATTTCAGTAGTTAATGAGTTTCTAGATGTATTTCTAGATGAGCTTCCTAGTATCCCTCCAGAACGGGAAATTGATTTTGCTATCGATATTCTACTAGGTACACAACTCATATCTATCCCTCCTTATAGAATAGCTCCTGCTGAGCTGAAGGAGTTGAAGGATCATCTGAAATATTTGCTTGATAAAGGCTTTATAAGGCCTAGTGTTTCACCATGGGGTGCACCAGTATTATTTATGAGAAAAAAAGATGGCTCATTGAGGATGTGTATCAATTATCGACAGTTGAACAAGGCTACTATAAAGAATAGATATCCCCTTTCGAGGATCGATGACTTGTTTGATCAACTACAAGGTGCTAAGTACTTCTCAAAGATTGATTAAAAATCAGGTAACCATTAGGTACGAGTTCAGGGGAAAGATATTCCGAAAACAACTTTTAGAACTAGATATGGGCATTTTGAGTTTCTGGTTATGTCTTTTGGATTGACCAATGCCCTGGTAGTGTTTATGGACCTGATGAATAGTATATTCAGGCCATATCTATATACGTTTGTGATTGTATTTATTGATGATATTTTGGTCTATTCGCATTCAAAAGTTGAGCATGCAGATCATTTGCGAGCAATCCTTCAGGTTCTTCGAGAGCAGAAACTTTACGCAAAGTTCTCTAAGTGTGAGTTCTGGTTGAGCGCTTTCCTAGGCCATATTGTATCAGATGTAGACATTATGGTTGATACACAAAATATTGAGGTCGTAAACACTTGGCCCAGACCTATGATTCCTACTGAGGTTCGTTGTTTCTTAGGATTAGCTGGGTACTACAGAAGGTTTGTAGAGGGGTTTTCTTCACTTTCAGCACCATTAACAAAGCTGACTAAAAAAGCAGCTAAGTTCCAGTGGATTTACGCTTGCGAGCATAGTTTCCAGGAGCTGAGGGACAGGTTGACATCAAAACCAGTTCTATCATTGCCAGAGGGTTCATAGGGTTATGCGGTGTACTGCGATGCTTCTGGTGTTAGGTTGGGATGTGTTCAAATGCAACATGGTAAGGTTATCGCATATGCTTCAAGGCAGTTGAGGAAGCATCAGAAAAACTATCTGACCCACGATTTAGAGTTGGCTGCAGTTGTGCATGCGTTAAAGATCTAGAGACATTATTTGTATGGCATTCATTTTGACATATTCACAGATCATAAGAGCCTTCAATATATATTTAGATAGAAGGAGTTAAATTTGTGACAACGTCGGTGACTTGAGTTACTGAAAGACTACGATGTGGATATTTTATATCATCCAGGAAAGGAGAATGTGGTAGCCGATGCCCTCAGTCAAAGATCTATGGGTAGTGTATCCTATTTAGGTGTTGAGAAACGTGAGCTAGCGTGAGAGCTACATCAGTTAGCCAGCTTGGGAGTCAGATTGTTAGAGGTATACAATAGTGGGGTCATAATTCAGGACACAACCATATCATCTCTAGTTGCGGAGGTAAAAGCACGACAACAAGAGGATCCTAACTTAGAGCAGCTCAGAGCCAAGGCTCAGGATCAGTAGTATTTAGCATTTGATATAGCATGAGATGAATTCCTTAGATATAGCGGTCGATTGTGTGTTTCAGATGTTGCAGGGCTTCAACATCAAATTATGGAAGAGGCACATCATTCCCGTTATTCTATTCACCCTAGTTCAATGAAGATGTACCATGATATTAAGGAGATCTATTAGTGGCACGGATGAAGAAGGACGATGTTGAGTTTGTGGCACAGTGTCCTAACTGCCAACAGGTGAAGGTTGAGCACCAAAAGCCCGTTGGGCTAGTCAAGGATATAGCCATTCCTTTGTTGAAGTGGGAAGCAATTAATATGGACTTTATTACAAGGTTACCTCGATCGCGTCGTAAATTTGACTTTATTTGGGTAATTGTTGATAGACTAACAAAATTAGCCCACTTCTTACCAGTCAAGACGACTTTCACAACTGAAGATTATGCAGGGCTTTACATCCGGGAGATTGTTAGGTTGCACGGTCTCCTAATATCTATTATCTCGGATAGAGGAGCACAATTTACCTTTAACTTCTGGAAGTCATTCCAGAAAGGATTAGGGCTGCAAGTTAATCTCAGTACCGCCTTTCACCCTCAAACAGATGGCCAAGCTGAACGCACCATTTTAACACTTGAGGACATGCTACGGGCATGCATGTTGGACTTTAATGGAAGTTGGATGGCCACTTACCTCTTATTGAGTTTGCATACAATAATAGTTATCATTCCAGCATCGGGATGGCACCTTATGAGGCTTTGTATGGTCGAAAATATAGATCCCCATTGGATGGTTTGAGGTAGGTGAGTCAGGGTTGATTGGACCTGATTTAGTACAGAAGACAGTGGATTCGGGAGAGGTTGCTAACAGCACAAAGCCGACAGAAGTCACACTCAGATGTGCGATGAAGGGACTTAGAGTTTTGTGTCGATGACTGAGTATTCTTAAAAGTCTCGCCTATGAAAGGTCTTATGAGATTTGGCAAGAAAGCAAAGCTTAGTCCAAGATTCATTGGGCCATACCGGATCCTTCGGAGGGTAGGACGAGTGGCTTATGAGTTAAAATTGCCTTCGAGGCTAGAATTTGTTCATCCAATTTCCATGTATCGATGTTATGGAAGTGCGTAGGAGACCCTTCTCGGGTTGTCCCAGTTGAGGATCTTCAGATCACAGAGGAGTTGTACTACGAGGAAACTCCAGTTGCCATATTAGATCGACAGGTTCGTAAATTGAGGACCAAAGAGGTGGCTTCGGTTAAAGTATTGTGGAGAAACAAGAATAGAGAAGAGGTGACCTGAGAAGCTGAGGATAGCATGAGGTCCAAATATCCTCACTTGTTTCATACCCCAGGGTGATGTCATATCAATTTATATTAGTGCAGTGAGGTAGGATACCTATCTGATTTTTTATATTATTGCTTATTATTATGGTTGTTGTCGTCGTATTTTGCTCGCACTGTTATTGCGGAGCTATAGTGTTTAGTTATTTATGTCGTCATATGAGACGCCTAGGTTAGAATTTTTGCGTTTCAAGTTCCTGGATAGTCACATTTACAAAGGATACTCTACCTAAATTTTGGAAACTCTTAAGGAATTAACCGCGTGACTCAGATTATTCATTCGAGGACGAATGTTTCTAAGGGGGGAAGGATGAAGCACCCCGACTTTTCAAAACGTCTAAATTAACTCGTACCTTCGTGGAAACACAAAGAGGGTGAGTAATAAATTAAGAATGATGTGGTATGTCATATCTTAAGTGTTCAAGGGTGGTATCTCAAGTTTTGAAGTTAGGTAAGTCGCAAAATAAAAGTTGGCAAAAGTTATCGTAAGTTCCTTTTTAAAGATTTCTCTGAAATTTGGGTCAAATGTATCGGAGGTTTTCTCCCAATCTATAAAGATTTATGGGGCCCACGACCTATCGAATCGAAGGTCTATGAGTTTAGTTTCCAATGCATTAAACCATTTGTTCATACGACTTCAAAATAGAGAGATATTTGCGTTTTGGCGAGATTCCACAAGCAGGTACATTAGGTGGGTCCCCTAGGTCAGTGGAAGCTTATAAGATAGCATCTTCTTCATTTTTGTTCATTCCACTCGTAAGAAACCCATGAAAATCAGAGAATTACTCCTGAAATCATCCTTGTGTGCTCATGATCTCTTTTTGGCTCCTTATCAAAAATTGCCCTACATCACGAGCTCATCGTTTTGATATAATTTTCACGGTGAATTGAGCGGTGTAGCTCCGTGGAGGTTGTGGCAGTAGGCTTTTTTTCCAGTGTTTTGATTTATTCAAGTGTTCTGGGCGTGTAAAGAAAGGTAGGAACCATATTTTTAGTAGTTTACAGATACCTTAGGTCTTGGATAGTAATTTACGATAGGCATATTTATCGATTGTAAAATTGTCGTAGTAATTATATCCTTAATTACTGATTGATTTTACCTTTTTCTTTAGTGTTGTAGTGGTGTGGACATAGGTATTTTCAGCATAAATTATAAAGGAAAATGTATGTTAAGGCTATTCCCTTCGTTTGGCATGTTTCTTGAGAGCTTGGGAGTGATATAGTAGGGTAGTTAATGTTGGTGATCTTGTAGATATAATTGTGAGTGGTTGGCTGATTGAGTGGTTATAAACCCTCATTATAGCGACTCATAATCTGTTAAGAACGACCCTAAGTTAGGAATGACTTGGAAACTATATATATATATATATATGTATTGTTTATAGTTAAATTTCTCGCCTTTAGCTTATTCAATTGTTTGTTGTCTCCCTTAGGGCTATTGTGGTTAGCTGTTGAACTATGAACTGCCTATGGGGGCTATGATGTTGTCTAATAGGACTATGTTATTGCCTAAGAGGGCTATGTGTTGCCCACGGGGCTATATTGATGCCAAAGAGTGTTATGTGTTGCCTACGGGGTTATTTTGACGCCAAAGAGGGCTATGTGCTGCCTACAGGGCTATGAAGATGCAAAAGAGGGCTACGTGCAACCCACAGAGCTATGATGTTTCCTAAGAGGGATATGAACTGCCTATGGGGCTATATCGTTGCCAAAAAGGTCTATGTGACTTCTTAGAAAGACAAGGGGCTACCGATAGGGTTATGTAGATTGATTTGGCACCTTCTGGGCTTATGGGGGCCTACGCAGATGGTATGTTGTTTGTACCTACTGAGCTTATGGGTGCTTGGTTAGGTTGTTGTTTGATCATTTTTGTATTTTTTAGATTCAGTAGTGGGTTAGCATGCTTATCTAAATTTTGATTTCCTTACCTGATTGCTTTTGGTATTTTATGATACTTGCTCATTTAGTCTATAGCCTTTCATACTTTGTACATTATTTTGTACTGACACCCCATTGACTGAGGGCACTGCATTCATGTATGTAGGTCCCGACAGACGACCCAGTAGACCTCCTCAGCAGCAGGATTGACTTCTATATGGTTGGCTAGCCCTTTCCCCTAGAGTTGCCAGAGTTGGGAGGTTTGTTAGCTTTTGTTGTATATATTTTTATGGGGATGCTGGGGACCTGTCCCGCCAATATTTACTACTCGTAGTGGCTTGCATACTAGTGTGTGAGGTGTATAGCTATGTTATGGCCATGCTGACCTAGTTTGTTGGTTTGCTGAAGCTTGTGAGTTATTTGATGTATTGTATTTATATATAGTTGCTTTCAGTTTTGGTATAGAGATCATGGTGGCCGAGACGGCCCAATCAGGACTTCTGTGCTAGTGGGCTATTTCTTTATGTGAACTATTGGGAGTAGCTGTTTCTTTTATAGATCTGTTGATAGTGGCCCTGCCGGCCGAGGGCTTAGTTTTAAGCCAAGATATACTTGTTTGTTTTCTTGTTTGCGTGTGGCTTCCATAAGCTAGTAGCATATGGTTCAGTAGGGTCGGCTCGAGCCTGAGTTCTGACATTAGGAACCAGCTGTGCCCCTTGAGTTTGGGGCGTGACACCAGGGGTACACCCTATATGTAACATGGCGTACTCGACCCCGAAGGGGTCTCATCCAAGTCACTTAGCATATCATATCATAAAGCAATAGAAATGATGCGAAAATTTTAATTTTTTTTCCATACAATCAAAGTCTTTTAAAAACAAGCGGAAGTCTATAGTACTTTGTCTCAAACCATCTAATACAACTTCAACAACTCTTTGGACACATCCCATACAATAGACTAAACATAAAAGAAAGACATAAAAGAAAGGTGATCACATCTTCGATGCTATGAGGACTCACCAAGTCTTCAACTCCTTGCTCTACTAGGAACCTAGCCATGAAAATGGAACTCAATATCGCCAGACCCTACATTTGATAAGAATGTAGGAAAGAGTATGCGTTAGTACAAAATGTACTAAATAGGATAGCTAGCATAACATCATAAGAGCATAACATAAGTGTTAGTCAACATAAGACATAAGCATGATCTCCAACATAGACATAATATAAGCATAAGTCATCATAAGGCATAATAGATACAACATATTCATAAGCATAGTAAATCCCTAGATCTTCATAACATAAGAGAACTACTTCTCACTTAACCTCAAAGCATACTTGTGCAATGCATGAATAACACCCCATAATCTCATCCACACCAAGTACCACTATTAGGCCATCCTAATCATACTTACCATCTTTTGATCTCATCCTTAGCTTAATCCTTATAGACAAGGAACCTTCACCTATAGTCAAACATATCAAGGAAGACAACTATTGCAACAATCCAAGCTAAGCATACAACATATAAGAGAACACTTCATAAGTAGCTTCAAGTCATACTTGTGCAATGCATGAATAAGACCCCATAATATCATCCATGCTAAGTACCACTTTAGGTCATCATACATATTGATCATCTCTTTGACCTCATATTTAGCTCATCTTTCATAAACAAGGGGGATCACCTCAAGTCATACATATATTGGAAGGGTCATTCAAGCTACAATCCAACTAAGCATACATCATAAGCATAACCATATTCATTACATAGATCATCATAACATAAGAGGAACATATTATAACTACCCTCAAAGCATACTTGTGCAATGCATGAGTAAAACCCCATAAATGTCACCCATGCTAAGTAAAACCTCTTGAGTAACCATAATTCATAATTCATATTCTTGTTGTTGGAATTAGCCTTAGCCGAAATAGACCATATGAGGTTAACATGGAACCTGGTGTCTACCCCACACCGAAAAGGGGTTGTCCTACTTGTCTAAGGTAGAACCATACTCTTATCTTAGGTGGATCCAACAACTAAGTAACCTACAGGGGCACATAGTTTATGGGATAAGGATATTGCTACTAGAAACCCGGACTCAACTAAGGTAGAAGGTCTCCATCTCATGAGATACATACTTCGGGAACCTGAACTCAACTATCGTAGAAGGAACCCATATGGAAAGCCGGACTCAACTAGTGTAAAAGCTTTCATTATGAAGCCAGACTCAACTAGCATAAAAGATTTCATCTCATATTTAATATCCACTCGGTGCTAGGCATAATTCCCATTGAGTTCATATTAGGTCTTGACTTAAGTTCATATTTATGGAAGAATGTCTTGACACTCAATCCAACATAACTCATACTATAGCTCATTAGATCATGCGTGAGAATAACTTTTCATCGTCCATGTCTTCATATAAATTCATTAGGTGAGACTAGTCTTCCAACTTTAGAATCATCATATAGTGAGAAAACCTTTCACAACATATCATAATCATACATAAGTGTATATATGAGAATATCCTTTCAACAACACAACAACATATCATAATCATAGACACTTCATTCTCAAAGTGTTCATAAAACATTTTCATAGATTTCATAAAACATACATAAATCTCATACTTTACCTCCTTGAGGTTCAAGTATTTCCTTTAATCATCATATCTATAATTCTAACATTAGACATGGATATCACTATAACTTA
This sequence comes from Solanum piurae, assembly GCA_029582685.1. Taxonomy (NCBI): domain Eukaryota; kingdom Viridiplantae; phylum Streptophyta; class Magnoliopsida; order Solanales; family Solanaceae; genus Solanum; species Solanum piurae. The sequence continues at coordinate 64,194 of JAJOOO010002595.1, forward strand.
AGTTATTCTATTACTTCATACATTCAATCATTCATAAGGTAGATTAGGTGGGTAAAGTCCTTCCACAACATTTCTAGCTAGTAGTCTACCATTATTCTATAACCTTCACTCTTAAAGCCTTAACATACATAGTTCATCATGTTAGCTTTACTCTCAAAGCCCTAGCAATCAACATTCATGACTACACGCCTTATTCTCAAAGCTTAACTTCTTACAATCATCATATATACCTAAATTACAAGGCATTCTAATCACATGCTTCATTCTTAAGTGATTCTAATCATATATCATCATAAAGGTTCAATCTCATGCCTTACTAGTCATGATCCATCACATATACTTTAATATAATTCAAGTCATGTGTATATGCTCTCACTCTCAAGCAATTACTACACATATCATCAACCTTAGAAGATTATCTCTAAATCCTCGATCCCTCTTCAAGGCGTAAACCCACATTATTTTAATTTCATCAATTAGACTAGGATTAACCATGGAAAACATGTAATTTTATCATAATAACATGATTCACTACTAATTCAATCATAAACAATCAATATCCACTCAATTGGATCAACATATAACACAACCCATTACATTGAAGAAACCCTAACTTGAATTGGGGAATTCTTCATCAAATTGGGGAAATTCTAGGGGGCTCCATGGATGGAAGAATCCATATATGAATAAGTTATCATTCCTTGGATACAAAGCCCTCACAAAGCTTGGAAGATTGGACGAATTTGACCTAGCTTGATTCCCTTCTTCTTCTTCTTCTTATTATTATTATTATTATTATATTATTATTATTATTATTATTATTATTATTATTATTATTATTATTCTCCTTTTCCTTCTCCTTCTCCTTCTCCTTCTCCTCCTCCTTCTCCTCCTTCTTCTCCTCCTTCTTCTCCTCATTCTTCTTCTTCTCCTTCTTCTTCTCCTTCTTCTTCTTCTCCTTCTTCTTCTCATTTTTCTTCTTCTTCTTCTTCTCCTTCTTCTACTTCTTTTCCTTCGTCTTCTTCTTCTTATTCTCCTTCTTCTTCTTCTTCTTCTTCTTGTTCTCCTTCTTCTTATCCTTATTCTTCTTCTTGATTCACTAATAATTCAATCATAAACAATCAATATCCACTCAATTGGATCAACATATAACATAACCCATTACATTGAAAAAACCCTAACTTGAATTGGGGAATTCTTCATCAAGTTGGGGGGATTCTAGGGAGCTCCATGGATGGATGAATAAGTTATCATTCCTTGGATACAAAGCCCTCACAAAGCTTACAAGATTGGAGGAATTTGACCTAGCTTGATCACTTTGTAGAGTGAGAATTTCTTGAAAGGAATTGGGTTTGATTTGGGGATTTAGAAATAATGATTAGGATGACTTAATTAAGGGTCTAAGTCTTTATATAGGTGGTCTACACTAAGTTAAAATGACACCACTTAATCCCTAATTAATTCCAGAAAGTTCCATAAACCAACACTTAACCGACTTAAACATGTCCATTACCTCACCCACGAGACCTCGCCCATGGGGCATGCTGTTCTTACGTGGGTGGTGATCTTCAAGTGAACTTTTGGGACCCTGACCCACGAGGCATGGACCCCCCCTTCGGGGCGTGGGTCTCTTTGTGCGTACACTGCCTTGGGGCAGATTCTAGGGTGGTTTTGTAGGGTCCTATTCAAGGACCCTTGGTTGGTCCTTGGGGAGTCGTACCTTGACATTCTAACCTAAAATCCTTCATTCTAAGTATGGGAAGCTAAATTCACAACTCTAACCCTCACGTTAAGCTCTAGTTTAGCCTACTAGTTTCTGGGGTGTAACAATAACTACCCCTTGGGATCATTCGTCCTTGAATGACATTCTAGGCACTTCTTAAGGCCATGACTCTAGACTAGAAACCTATCATGCACGCAACTCATCTAAATGCACATAAACAAAGGAGGAAAACTTCAACTCCAAGATAAACATACTCAATGCAACACAAGGGAGTAGGAACTACATTTAACAACCCAAAATGCATGAAATTCTCATAACTAGTCATGTTCAAGGAGGAACTACCATCTCCTAGCTAAAACATGCTCAACATACACTCATGAAGCCTATATGCAATTTACTCTCACAAAGCATCTATTCTTGGAGGAATCTCTCAACTCCGAACTAAATCATGTTCATCTATCCATCTCATGAAGTTCTGTAGGCAACTCTACTCAATGCACTACAACTTGAGGAAATAAATCATGTAACTTCATTTTCTTTCAAAACACAAGTTTTCATGAACATGCACCACATAAGGAAATCATGCTAACAAACAAATCACCTATGACTTCACATAAGGAACAAATCATGAGGAACTCATCAGCTTAATGCTAAAGGAGGATTACAAGGAAAGGGATGAGGATATTGAGACTTCTTATTGGCCCTTGGCCTCCCAAGTAGAACCCTCACCTAAAACCCTTAATCAAAGACCACTCCTTAACAATTTCATGGAAGCAACTTCCTTACTCTTCTATTTCTTAGCTTGCCGGTCTAAAATCCCTACATGTATTTCTAAATTAGAGAAATTCTCATTAACTCTCAACTCTTCTTAAGGAATTTATGAATGTCAAATTTACAACACCCTTTTATATCCAAGAGACATGGAAAACCGGATACACCGGTATCACTCATTAAGCAACTCTAGTTCACAAGAAAACTTACCAACATCACTTAAGATCTCATATGGGCCTACCAAACCGGGACTAAACTTCTCAAACTCACTATACCTCTCAAAGTGAGAATTTCTAGCAACACAAATCATGAACATCAAGAACATTCCACAACTTTACTATCTAAGCACATCCTCTCCCCCTTGAGAGTAAGCCTATACAGACTTTTCCAAGCATCCTTTCTTCAACTCTAAGGTCGGATCTTGTTACCATTAAACTTTCACATCTATCACACAAGATGATTCTAAACCATGGTGAATTACACTACTGCACTTTAAAGAAGTCTACACATTCAACACCTCTAGGCATTTACTAAAACACCCTCTTCACCAAATCTATCAACATACCCCCAAAACTCATCATGACTAAGTCGGGTTCTACCATCAAATACACATAACCATTATACTACCAATCCATCCCAAGGATGGCATCAAAATATAGCATATCAAGTCCTATCTAGTCATATAGCCATAATTGGCATCACAACCAACATTTTCTCCCTCGCTCCTTGTAGCATGAGCCCTTCGAGCAGTCATATCCTGAAGACCATCGAATAAGGAGTAGGAGAAAGACCTTATAGAGTTAAACTCTATGGCACGACTTATAGAATGAAGAAGTGGAGTTTCCTAAACATCTAATAGCCTCTCATTCATAAATGTGGCGCGCTTCACACTTATGAACAAGACTCTACTAGACGTGGTTTGAGACATCCTAGAACCATTCTAAACCTTGTGCTCTGATTATCAGGATTGTCAAGACCCAAGGGTACACCCTAAATGTAACATGGTGTACTAGACCTCGAAGGGTTCTCATACAAGCCACTTAGCATATCATAACATAAAGCAATAGAAATGATGCGAAAATTTTAAAACTTTTTCCATACAATCGAAGTCTTTTAAAAACAAGCGGAAGTCTATAGTACAATGTCTCAAACCATCTTATACAACTTGAACAACTCTTGGGACACAGCCCATACAATATACTAAACTTAAAACAAAGACATTATAGAAAGGTGATCACATCCTCGATGCTATGAGGACTCACCAAGTCTTCAACTCATTGCTCTACTAGGAACCTAGCCACGAGACTGGAACTCAAAATCGCTAGACCCTACATTTGATAAGAATGTAGGAAAGATTACGCGTTAGTACAAAATGTACTAAATATGATAGCTAGCATAACATCATAAGAGCATAACATAAGTATTAGTCAACATAAGACATAAGCATGATCTCCAACATAGACATAATATAAGCATAAGTCATCATAAGGCATAATCCATAAACATAATAGATACAACATATTCACAAGCATAGTAAATCCCTAGATCTTCATAACATAAGAGAACTACTTCTCAAGTAACCTCCAAAGCATACTTGTGCAATGCATGAGTAAAACCCCATAAATCTCACCCATGCTAAGTAAAGCCTCTTGAGTAACCATAATTCATAATTCTTATTCTTGTTGTGGGAATTAGCCTTAACCGACATAGACCATGTGAGTTTAACATGGAATCCAGTGTCTACCCCACACCGAAAAGGGCTTGTCCTACTTGCCTAAGGCAGAACCATACTCTTAGCTTAGGTGGATCCAATAGCTAAGTAACCTACAGGGGCACGTAGTTTATGGGATAAGGAGATTGCTACTAGAAACTCAGACTCAACTAAGGTATAAGGTCTCCATCTCATGAGATACATACTTTGGGAACCCGAACTCAACTATCGTAGAAGGAACCCTTTTGGAAAGTTGGACTCAACTAGTCTAAAAGCTTTCATTAGGAAGTTGGACTCAACAAGCGTAAAAGCTTCCATCTCATATTCAATATCCACTCGGTGCTAGGCATAATTCCTATTGAGTTCATATTAAGTCTTGACTTAAGTTCATATTTATGGAAGAATGTCTTGACACTCAATCCAACATAACTCATACTATAGCTCACTAGATAATGCGTGAGAATAATCTTTCACCGTCCATGTCTTCATATAGATTCATTAGGTGAGACTAGTCTTCAACCTTTGAATCATCATATAGTGAGAAAACCTTTCACATCACATCATAATCATACATAAGTGTGTATATGAGAATATCCTTTCAACAACACAACAACATATCATAATCATAGACACTTCATTCTCAAAGTGTTCATAAAGCATTTTCATTTATTTCATAAAACATACATAAATCTCATACTTTACCTCCTTGAAGTTCAAGTCTTTTCTTTAATCATCATATCTAGAATTCTAACATTAGACATGGATATCATCATAAGTTAAGTGATTCTATCACTTCATACATTTAATCATTCATCAGGTAGATTAGGTGGGTAAAGTCCTTTCACAACAATTCTAGCTAGTAGTCTACCATTATCCTATAAGCTTTACTCTTAAAGCCTTAACATACATAGTTCATCATATTAGCTTTACTCTCAAAGCCCTAGCAATCAACATTCATGACTACAAGCCTTACTCTCAAAGCTTTACTTCTTACAATCATCATACATACCTAAATTACAAGGCATTCTAATCACATGCTTCATTCTTAAGTGATTCCAATCATATATCATCATAAAGGTTCAATCTCAAATCGTACTAATCATGATCCATCACATATAATTTAATCTAATTCAATTCTTGTCTATATGTTTTCACTCTCAAGCAATTAATACACATATAATTAACCCTAGAAGATTATCTCTAAATCCTCAATTTCCCACTTGAAGGCATAAACCCACATTATTTCAATTTCATCAATTAGACTAGCGTTAGACATAGAAAATATGTAAATTCATCATAATAACATGATTCACTACTAATTCAATCATAAACAATCAATATCCACTCAATTGGATCAACATACAACATAACCCACAACATTGAAGAAACCCTAATTTGAATTGGGAATTCTTCATCAAATTGGGGGAATTCTAGGGGACTCCATGGATGAATAAGCTATCATACCTTGTATACAAAGCCCTCACAAATCTTGGAAGATTATAAGAATTTTACCTAGCTTGATTCAATTCTTCTTCTTCTTCTTCTTCACTCTCTAGAGAGAGAACTTCTTGGAGGGAATTTGGTTTAATTTAGGGATTTAGAAATAATTATTAGGATGACTTAATTAAGGGTCTAAACTCTTTATATAGGTTGTCTAAACTAAGTTAAAACGACACCACTTAATACCAAATTAATTCTGGAATGTTTCACACACCAACACTTAATCGACTTAAACATGCCCACTGTCTCACCAACGAGACCACACCCACGAGCCGTGGGTGGATCCACAGCGCGTGCAGGTCTTCCGTGGGTGGTGGTCTGCAAGTGAACTTTTAGGACCCTGAACCACGAAGCCATCCACGAGGTGTGGACTCCCCTAAGGGGCGTGGGTCCCTTCGTGGGTACACTGCCTTAGGGAATATTCTAGGATGGTTTGCTAGGGTCCTCTTCAAGGACCCTTAGTTGGTCCTTGGTGAGTCGTACCTTGACGTTCTATCCCAAAATCCTTCATTCTAAGTACGGGAAGCTAAATTCACAACTCTAACCCTCATGTGAAACTCTAGTTTAGCCTACTAGTTTCTGAGGTGTTGCAGCAAGGCAAGGACATTACCGAGCAAAAAGAAGCGAAAAAGATGAAAAAGGTTGAAGATAGAAAATATTAAGAATCGCCAAAGACATTAGGTGACACGCCGAGTGACACTTCAGCTCACCTAAAGTTCCAGACTGCCATCCCTGGGGAGAAGCCAAATTGGCAATCAATTTGGACCTTGGGCGAACCGCTGAATAGATCGGTGACACAAACTTGGATCACCTAAAGTAACAGAACCCTGAGGTTAAAGAGCCAAGGCTAACCGGTGATGAAATGGAATTATTGGCGCATCGCCGACTTGGTTAGCGATGCTCGATTAACCTCGCCCAGTGATCCAGGCCAAAATTTGAGAAAGTATAAATTGAACTTCAAAAAGCAGAAAAAGGGTACCAAGTCTTAATCCAGTCATTTCCTAAGTAATTTCACCACTGTAGAACTTAAAGTTTTTGCTTGAGACTTTGTTTTACTTAGTTTAAGGAGTTTTCGAGTAGATTTGAAGTTAGGTTTTCGATATTGAGCATTTCGGATCCTTGTAAAGACGTGAATTGCAATACCCAGATTATGGAGAACGTAATTGGCATTGATTTCTTCCCTTTTATGTTGAGTGGCCAAAACTCCCTTTCTTGGGGATGTGATCATGTGATTATTTGCTTTAATTAGCTTATGGGTATTGTTGATTAATGATTTAAATGTTGCTTTAAAGTGATATTGATTGATAGTTGTGTATTAACTCACAAATTGTAGTTGCAAATACAATTTTAGCATAGTGTTTTAAGCTTGCTCGAGAGAGAGGTTATAGAACCAATGTTATCGATTGATGATTATAGTGATTGGGTTGTTGTGGGTTCAACGCGAGAGAGTGAATTTTAATTCAATCCTACCTATCTAGCTTGATAGAGTAGATAAATTAAGGTTTTGAGTTGTTTATAGTGTTAAGCTTGTCGAGGTTCGAGAGAACTCGCTTGAATCATAATAGTTGTTTGAGAGGAAGTTATTGCATCTACAGTAACTTAGTTTCCTTGAAAATTAAGGTGGTGGTTTCCGTCCGAACTATCTAAGGTCGAGCGAGAATTGAGGTTGGAAGAGAGAACATGATGACGATTAGAGAGACCGCGATAGGGAATGGCGTGATCGTGGAACTAATTGGAAGGAGAGAGATAGGGACAAGGAGAGATATGTACCTCCCCATGAGCGTCAAAAGACAAAAGAACAAAGGGTTGACCCAGAAAGTTTCCGCACTGAAGATATGCTCTCACGCATTCTGAACAAAGTGGAAGAGTCGGACAAAGTGTTGAAAGAAATGAAAGATGACGTCTTAATTCTAAATCAGACTATCACTTCTCACTCGGTGTCCATTAAACAACTGGAGACATAAATGGTTCAAATCTCGACTCATTTAAATCCAAGGCCAAAAGGGGGACTACCGAGTGACACCATGGCTAATTCCAAGAATGAATCTTGAATGGCTATCTTCGTCGTTCCACGATGTTAAATAAGGCACTTCTTGGGAGGCAACCCAAGTGTTTAATGCTTTTGATATTTTTTTTGAATAACGGGTGTTGAATGTGCAGGTTCAAAATGTAAAATTTTGGGAAAAGGGAAGCTAGGAGAGCAAAAGATCCGATCGGCAAGCTCGACTTGGACCGCCATTTGAACCACCTAACTTGCTGGAGGTTCTGTAAACTCGGTGAGCTAAAGTGCTACTCTACGCATTGCCGAGTGGGTCAGTAACGTAAGTCGTGATCACCAACTGACGCGCGAACTGAAGAGTCTTTAAGGCCAAACCATTTTTAAATTCAAAAATCTCCCCTATTTCATACTTTTTGACATCCAAACTTTCACACCCGTGTATCTTATTATTCTCGTACTAGTTTAGTTGCTTTTTGTGTGGGATCTATAACTCGTGGAGGAATTTTGGATTCATTAATAGCCTAACATTTCAAATTTTCGACATATAAGGCTGGTTTTCCAAACCCCAACTTTACATTTTGGTAAAAAATCAAGTGTATGATCATTGTGTGCTTGTTTTCTGTACGTAATTGTAATTTGTTGAATGTGTTGTTGTTAATGTCTGCCCGTATTTAGTTTAAATTGTTGTTTATGAGCCTTAACTCATAAAATTTAATGTTTTGCATATTTAATTTTATGGGTTGTGTTGATTTAGTTGTGGGTCTATTTTGGGTGAAGTTTGAGTAACCCGGAATTGTGTCAATTGTTGGATTTTGCCCAATGATAGAGCGGTTGACATTATTCTTAAGGGCAAAAGACGTCAATTGGCCAATTTTAGCCAAATCGGGGGAAGTCTGAGTATCCCTTGGGAATGGGTAGTATGGGTCAGAGCCTAATTGCATAGAATAATAGTTTTATTTTGTTTTCGTGGACTGCGGGCTAGATTTTTAAGGTCGGGGTGTAAAATTGGCAGGGTAGACTATTCGGCGAGCTGGGTCGAGCTCACCTAGTGGTTTGGTGGTTCGCCTAAAAACCCCTACATCACCTTTTAATTCTCTATTTTTGAGGTCTAATTTTTGTAACTTTTGGCGATATACATGTGCTCGCCGAGTTCACTCGATAACTCGCTCAAAGCTCCTTCTGATCGCCTTTCCGTTCCCCAAATTCCTGAAAATGTTCTGTAATTTTCAGTGAGCTACTTCTAGTTCGCCGAATAGTGTCGGTGATCCATCGAATGGACCTAGAGATCACCGACATGTGCTTAATTTTGAATGATTTTATTATGGAACTTTCGGTGAGCCCGACTTGTCTCGACGAATGAATTCGGTGACTTTCCGACCGGTTTAGCGAGTTTTTCTGTGCAGTTTTCAAACTGTGATATTTTTCTTGACTTGCATTTAATGTGTGTGCTTTTATTTTGAAGAAATGGCTAGACCAAAGGTCGCAGGTAGAAATCAACCGCCCCAGAAGAGAGCAAGATGGATCGTTATTAACGAGGAGGCTGCAGCCTCCCGGGGCCCGGCTACCAAACTTCCTCCAAAAGGGGGAAAGGGCAAGGGCAAAGACCCCATAGAACCTACACCAACGAAGGGGAGCTCCAACAGTGAGGGAATTTATGCCACTCACCTCACCACTTCTAAGAGTGAGGGCCACTCTAAGGGAAGTTCTCCAATATCCATCTCTTAGCCGGAAGATGACCAACTCCTACAGGCTAGTAGAGTAGAGTTATGCTTTAAGTCTACAAATGATCCATCTAAGATCTCGGTGCCTCCTACGCCTTCTCCACCTCCAGCTTCAGATCAGGTAGCAGTGCAGACACCACCTCCAGTTCATATTCCTCCACCCCGGTCACTCAACCGACTAAAGGTTGAGGGTTTGAGGACAATTTGAGAAGAAAAGAGGTTGTCTACTGACGGCGTGGTAGACCGGTACCCAGAAGTGTGGAGCACTTTGAAGTTCCACAAGTTTAAAATATTTACGAAACCCCGAGGCCCTTACATTCCCACTTGGGTCCAGGAGTTCTATTCAACATATGGGGAGCTGGCACCAAAGGTGAAAAAGAAAGCCAACGCATTTGAACCAGTAGATTATGTGATGGTTCGGGGTCGGAAGGTGAAGTGTAGCAGCTCAGATATTACTGAGGTGCTCAGGTGTTCCTTAGACTTCATGCATTTCTATATTGATCTCATTAAGAAAAAGACCCTAGATGATCTAAAGGGTCGGTTGGCGCCCCTAATTTCTGATGTGGCACTAAGGTGGATCAAGGCTGGTGCATGATGAGTCCGAGATGTGGACTCATTTAGGGCTTTATTTGGATAGATTTAGTGTCCTCAAATGCTTATTTTGTGCCAATAACTGATATAAAACCCATGATTTCCAGGTATTTAGATTGAGGAACAAAGCAAGGACACTAAGTTGCAAAAAGGAACGAAGCGAGCTGAAAGAAGGAAGAAAAGAGAGCCTGGTGATCGCCAAGTCCATTTGGCGAGTCATCGAATAGCCATTACCTCACCTAAAGTTTTAGTGTGCCAAGTTAGCGAGAAAAAAGAGCAGTTGGCGGATCGTCGAGTGGTTCCGCGATGCAGTGTTAGATCGCCCAAAGTTACAGACATTGAGGATGCTGAAGGCCAAAGCAAGAAGGCGATGGAATGGGTCAAAGGGCGTATCGCCGAGACCGACTTACTGCACCGAATGGTCCTTCACAACATATTTTTGGTGACTATTAATACATTTTCAAACATTAAGTTTATTATCAGATTTTATAAAATTTTATTCTGAACATTCATTAGAGTAATTTTTGAGTTTGAACTCTGAGTTTTTAGAGACATTTTTACCTTAGCTTTGAAGAATTGAAGTTTTCCATTTTTGAAAAATTGGAAGTGGGTCTTTGAGATTCTTCAATTTGGACCTTTGTAAAGATGAAATTAATCTTACCCAGTTGATGGAAAAACAATTTGGTAACGATTTTTATCTTTTCATGATGTCTAGCTAAAATCCCAAATTTTGGGGTGTGATTATGTGATTACAAGCTTATTTAGCTTATGGGTATTACTAATCATTAGTTTAAATGTTGTTTAGATGTGATTTCAATCAGTAATTGTGGTTCAATTTAAGGAATTATAGTTGCAAATGCAGTTCTACCTTTGTGTTTTTTGGCTTGCTCGAGAGAGATGTTTTAAAACCAAGATTACTAAATTGATGGTATATGGGTATTGGGTTGTCATGGGTTCAGCTCGAGAGAGTGAATCCTAAACCCATTTCCACACATTCAGCTCGAGAGAGTGAATTGACTAAAGCGTAAGTTGTTGTTATTGGCATGCTTGTCTATGTTCAAGAGAAATTGACTTGATTCAGGGAAAATTATTTAAGAGAAAGCTTACCTCCTCTAAAGTCTAGCTTATTCACTAATTTACAGCTATTTTCTAACAATTGCAATTACCCATTTGTCTACATTAGTCTATAATCAAATCACATCCCAAGAACCCGTATCATTATTGTTATTTTAGTGTTGTTTGTTGCTGCTGTAGTTGATAGTTTGAAACCAAAACCCCCTTGTTATTTGACATTCGTGTCACCCCTTAATTTGTATTATGCTTTTATTCGTAAATGTCTATTCCTATGGCTGATTTGAACATATTCACACTTTCCTATTGAATCTTAAACACATACCACTCTCTGTGGGATTCGATCCGAACTCATTTAGTTGAGTTATATACTGACTAACGATCGTTGACTCTTAGAACTGGATTAAGCGTCTTTGATAGCGTTATTCAATCAAAATGGCGCCGCCAAGGAGTGCTGTTGGTTAAGATTCTTTAGTTAAGTTGAATTTTGTTCTTATTAGTTATAGTCGAATCTACTTACTTTTAGTTTTGATTTTCATAATGCTTGTTTAGAGCAGAATAAAGGAGAATGTCTTGTAGCAACGGTGACCAAACGGACCACTCTCCTTTGAGAATGATGATTCTTAGGGATAACATCCTAAGTTTCAGGTAAATGGAGGGGGAGTCAATCCATGAGTTCTGGCTGAGATTTAAGTCACTATTGTTGCAATGCCACACTCATGGAATTTCAAATCACATGCTACTGGACTGCTTCAATAGAGGTCTTGGTCCAGAGAACAGGGTAGTGACTGACCAAATTTCTTCAGGTGGTCTCACACGACTACCATATGCAATAGCAGCCCAGCTCCTTGATCATATGGAAAAGACCAACAAAGAGACTAAGAAGGACCAGATCTTGGCCACACTGTTGACTCAGCTGGATCTCATGGCCAAAAAGATCATGGAATTAGAAGCACCAGACAAAAAGAAAGACCGGTACATTCCTTCTCACGAGCGTATAAAGCCCAAGGAGTACAAGGGTGGACAAATAGAAGAGATACTCTCACTCATTCTTCAAAAAGTCAAAGAACACGACAAAGTGTTGAATGACATAAAAGAGAATGTCTCACTGCTGAATCAGATGACTGCTTCCCATTCCATATCTATTCAGCTACTGGAGACCCAAATGGGTCATGTTTTTTCTCGTCTCTACCCCACGACTCAAAATTGAGTGGGTAACTGCATCGTGCCACGATGTTAACTAAGGCGTTCCTTGGGAGGCAACCCAAGTTTTATTTGCTTTCTTTTTAACTTTGAAATAATGGTGTGTTGAATGAGCAGGTTAAAGTGTGGAATGTGTTTGAAAAGAGCAGATTGGCGAGTAAAAGTACAGTCGGCGAGCCCGACTTGAACCGTTGTTGGACTCAAGGTATTTTGAAAATTGGAGTTTGTAAAACTCGGTGAGCCCAGGAGTAAATCGGCGATCGCGACTTAATCCGTTGTTTGGACCCCCACATTAACTGGAGGTCCTGTAAAACTCGGCGAGGTAAGTGCTCACTCGGCGTGTCGTGAGTGGGTCGGCGAGCAGGACTAACGTTGCCGAATGGATGAGAACTAGACGGTTTTAAAGGCCAAAAGTTCAAAAGTTCAAAATCTTTCATATTCCCTCACTTTTCAACATTCCAAACTCACACCCACACTTTATTTTCCTATTATTCTTGTGTTTCAATCATGTATTAGTCGTCAATTATGTGTTCGGAGTGGATATCGTTGACGCCTAGCTTTACAACTTATATATTCGGCATTAAAGGTTGGTTTTCTGAACCTCAAACTTGTATTTAGCGATTTTTACTCATTTTCAATTGTTAATATCTTAGTGATGTCTCATGGGCCTCTCTGTTCGTAATTTTTTTCTTGAATGCCTGTTTTAATTCGAATTTCCTGCCTAAAGTGCCTAATCATTGATTTCCTAAATTTGCATGCCTTAAAATTGATCAAAATTGTTGGGTTGTGCTAATTTGTTGTTGATTCTAGTCGGGTAAAGTCTGAGTAACCCGCATTTGTGCCAAATGATGTATTTTGCCTAATGATGGAGTGGTTGACATCATTCTTAAGGGAAAAAGTCATCAAATGGCCAAATTTGGTCAAACCGGGAGAAGTCTAAGTATCCCACGAGCATGGGTCTTATGGGTCTAAGTTTTATTGAATGAGGGCATGTTTTGAATTTGTTTTTGGGGGCTGCGGGGTTGAATTTGGAAGTCGGGGTTGAGAGTAGGCACGTTGGGTCGTTTGGCGAGCTGAGTACAACTCGTCAAACCACTCGACGATTCACCGGATCCCCCTAGATCGCCTTTAATTTCATGCAAAATTTGAGTTTGGATCTGTAACTTTTGGCGAGAAGCCTGAGTTCGCTGAGTGCACTCGGCGACTCATCGAAAGTCCTTCTTGATTTCCCTTTTTACTCCCCTAACCCCTAAAATGCACTGTAACTTTCGGCGGGCTAGTCCTTGCTCGCTGAATGTTGTCAGCGATTCGCCAAAAGGCCATCCCCATCACCAACATATCAGTTTTTCTAAAAACTTCTGAAGCCAATCCTTTCCGCGAGCCCGATCTAGCTAGCCAAAGTGATTCGGCGACTCGCCAATCGGTTCGACGAGTCTCTCTGCAACAGTTTTCTTGAAAATTTTCTGGAACTGAAACTAACTTTTTTTAATGACTTTACAGATATGGCTAGACCAAAAGTGGTCGGTAGAGATATGTCTCCCCATAAGAGGGCCAAGGGAATCAAGATCAATGAGGATGTAGTTGCATCCAAGGCTAAGGCTGCCAAACATCCCACCAAATATGGGAAAGGAAAGGAAAAATGCAAGGCTCCTGCACCTGTGTCACCGGAGGCCAGCTCCGACAGTGACGGCATCTATGCCACTCACCTCACCACTTCTGAGAGTGAGGGTGAGCACCAAGACCATCAGGCTGTAACTTTTGAGCCTGAAGATGAGCTACTAGCAGCCCAGAGAGCGAAGCTGCATTCCAAGAGGCTCAATGATCCGCTAGGATCAGGACCCCTTAGACCACCACTCCTCCCCCCTCGCTCACTGAGGCTGCATTACTACGGATGGGGAAGCTATCTCATTCTGCTGATCAACGGCTGCAAGACTTGAGGCCACCATTCCTGGCATGATCGAAAAGGCCCTCACCGATGCTGTGACACCTCTGAGTTCCACTATTGATGCCCTTGCGGCAAGGATAGAGGTGTCCGAGTGTGGCCAAGGGGACACTGAGGAGGTGATGGCCCTAAAGGCCGTTATCGTTAATTTGAGAAGAGATGTGGACCAGCTGAAGTCCACCAACATGTCGATGATTTTCGAGATAGTGGAGATCCCAGATGTACCATTTGAACCAGATATGCCTCCGGTTACCATCAAAGATGACGTTTGAGATGATGAGATAGCTAATCCTGAGTCTGAGGGGGAGACGAATGAGGAGATGCTTGGGGTTGCTGAGGAGGTTTCTTACGAGGGCCTTACGGAGACTGATGAGGCCATGGTATATGCAATTATGCAGACCTCTTTGGTAGACACACCCTTGGCTGACCTTAGTGGATCTGGTGCTATTGATATGACTATGGGCACTGATGTCCAATATCAGAGTGTTGCACCGGGCACTAATGCCCCGACAGATGGAGCGTCTGTGTATACAGGATCCCTCTTTACCTCTCTCTCTGTCATTTTTATTGATTTTTGGATGTTTATTGCATTTGAGGACAAATTACTTTTTGTTTGTGGAGGGGTGAGGTATTTACATACCTACCTCTTGTGATTATTTTTTTTGTTTATATATTGGGTTTGGTGTTATATATTGTGTTTTGACACTATTTTTTGTGGATGTTTGAGCTTGTGGCTCATTATTTTGAATGTAATGATTTTTGGACCCTTCTGAAAATTTTTGCCATCTCTTATGTATTTAATTGTGGTTGTTCTTGTGCAAATTTGAGTGTCGGTTATGATCAATACCGATGAATTGAATAGTGCTCTCAATCGAACAAACATGAATGTGCGGCTACGATGAGGCCAAATGAAGTTGCATAGGCATTATGTGAACTCTTTGCATCTTGTTGTGACTAGCCAATTATCAAATTGAGTCTCTTGTGATGAACATTGCACACTAGCGAAAGTGTGGAGTCTTGTTTGACATTGGTGTCAATGCCTTGTGTGATGAGCTTACCGTGAACCATGTGTGATGACACTTAGAATTTACCCTGTTGGTCCGGTTGACCAAGTGATGTGAGCTCTTGAAATGATCATAGGCAACAATTTTAAAGAGTGAAACAATTTGACATTATACCTCTTTTGTGGCCTACCTTGTCAGTGTGTGATCTTTGCTTGAACACCCTTTGAGCCTTACCTTTTCTTGGAAGAAACTTGATGGAATTGTGACCTTTCTTTATCCCTTCACCCTTAATCCTCATGAGATGTGGTTTTTTTGAATAACCAACTTAGGCTAAAATCCTAAGTTGGGATTGTGGTGAAAAGAGGAGGTAAATCAAGAAATGTGAAGAAATCCCCTTCTACCCATAGTTTTGAGAAAGATGGAACCCCTCCATACAAAAAAAAAGATAGAAAAAGAAAAGAAAAATGAAAAAGAAAGAGAATGAAAAAGTTGTGGAATAAAGTGGTGAAAGTTGCAAAAGAAATGGGGTGTCTAAAGTTTCATGAAAATGAATAATGGAATGAATTTTGAACATGAATGAAATTGTTGAAGAAAAGGGAAGAAGGTGTTGTTCATACCACATTTCATGAGGATAGCAGCCACTGAGCCTAAATGACCATACATTTACACTCATCCCTGTTACAAGCCTTGAAAAGACCTTTTTGATATTTAGTGAGCTTAAACGAAGGTTAATTGGAAAATAAGGGCAAGCCTATGGGTGAAGTCATGCATGTGTTCATCTTTGTGAGAGTGAGAGTGAGAGTTGTTGTGATTTTGGATCTATAAATTGTTGAACAAATTGTGTGTGAATATGGAATCATCTTTGTGTGAGGGCATTTGAGTACTTTTGTTGAGCTTGAACTTGCATTTGAAGTAAGTATTGTGAACTTGAGAATCTTTGATAATAGTCAGGCACAACTTGAATCTTTGAGTACACAATTGATCCTTTCATGGGTAAGTTGAGTCTTGTTGTGTGCATTCATGATTGAGTCTTGTGTAGCACTGTTTGAGACATCCTTTTTTGAATTGCTGAACTTGAGTTTTACTTGAGGACAAGCAAAAGTTTAAGTTGGGGGCGTTGATGAGTCCGAGATTTGTACTCATTTAGGGATTTATTTCGATAGATTTAGTGTCCTCAAATGCTTATTTTGTGTCCATAACTGATATAAAATCCTTGATTTCCAGGTATTTGGATTGAGGAACAAAGCAAGGACACTAAGTTGCAAAAAGGAACGAAGCGAGCTGAAACAAGGAAGAAAAGAGAGCCTGGTGATGGCGAACTCCATTTGGCGAGTTGCCGAAAGCCCTTACCTCGCCTAAAGTTCCAGTGTGCCAAGCCCTGAAGGATAAAATCAAGTTGGTGAGATAAAGGAGATGTCGGCGGATCGTTGAGTGGTTCCGCGATAGAGTGTTAGATCGCCTAAAGTTACAGACCTTGAGGATGTTGAAGGCCAAAGAAAGAAAGCGATGGAATGGGTCAAAGGGAGGATCGCCGAGATGATCGGCGAGCCCGACTTACTATGCCGAATGCTCCTTCACATCTTAATTTTGGCGACTACAAATACATTTTCAAATATTAAGTTTATTATCAGATTTAATAAAATTTTATTCTGAACATTCATTAGAGTAATTTTTTAGTTTGAACTCTGAGTTTTTTGAGACATTTTTACCTTAGCTTTGAAGAATTGAAGTTTTCTATTTTTGAGAAATTGGAAGTGGGTCTTTGAGATTCTTCAATTTGGACCCTTGTAAAGACGAAATTAATCTTACCCAGTGTATAGAAACACAATTTGGTAATGATTTTTATCTTTTCATGATGTCTAGCTAAGACCCCAATTCTTGGGGTGTGATTTGTGATTATGGGCTGATTTAGCTTATGGGTATTGCTACTTGTTCGTTTAAATGTTGTTTAGAAGTGATTTCAATCAGTAATTGTGGTTCAATTTAAGAAATTGTAGTTGCAAAGCGTAGTGATTTGACGTATCTGGCGCTTCATCCAATACTAAGCATCCACGGTCGTTCAATAGTAATATAACTCAACTAGTGAGTTGGGGTCGAGTTCCAAAGGAGCGGTTTGTAATCAATAATTAAGAGAAAAGCAAGAACTTCGCTCAAGTCAATTATAGCTAAAAACTTATAAAAAGAAAAACATATCAAAGTAAAGGGTGACACAAGTGTCAATTATCGAAGGGGGGTTTTGTAGTCAATTATCAACTAGAAGCAACAAATAATATAGAAATATGAATACGGAGACGGGATTCTTTGGATGTGATAGGAATATGGGCTAAAATAAACAACCGAGTAAATGTTATTGATAGTGAATCGCTGTAAATTGGTAACTAAGCTAGACTTTAGTGGGGGTAAATTTTCTCTCAAACAATTTACCCCGAATCAAATCGGTTTCTTTCGAACACCAATAGGCAACAATGAAGCACAACCTTCACCTTAGTCCATTCACTCTCTCGAGCTGAATGTGTGGGAGAGGGTTTAGGATTCACTCTCTCGAGCTAAACCCATGACAACCCAATAACCACAGACTATCGATTCAGTAGTTTTGGTTTTAAAACCTCTCTCTCGAGCAAGTCAAAAACACGAAGATAAGTATTTGCAACTACAACCCCATTAAATTGAAACACAACTACTGAACAAAATCACCTTTAAACATCAAATTAACTATCTATTAGCAATACCCAGCAGTAAAGTCAACCCATATTCACATAATCACACCCCAAGAATTGGGGTATTAGCTAGACAGAGTAAAGAGATAGAAATCGATACTGAAAAGTGTTTCCATCAAATGGGTACGATAGATATTGTCTTTATACACGTCTAAGATGAAGAATCGTCAATACCCACTTCCAATTGCTTAGAAATGGAAATCTTCAAAGCTAAGGAACAAAGTCTCGAAAACTCTAAGTTCTAAAAACTGAAAATAATGTTTGATATTCTAAAATTCGATACTGATTTCACACTAAACAAAAAATTTAAACAAGTATTTATAGTTGTCAAAAAGTGAGTTGCAAAGGACCACTCGACGCAGTTAGACGGGATCGTTGATCCACTCGGCGATACGTCCTTTGGTCTAGTTCATCGCCTTTCTTCATTGGCCTTCAGTAAATTCAAGTTCTGTAATGTTGGGCGATGGAGTACTGCATCGCGGAATCGTTCGGCGATTCACCGACTGCTCCTTTATCTCGTCGACTCAATTTTCTCCCTCAGAGCTTGGCACACTGGAACATTAGGCAAGACCACAGCCATTCGGCAACTCGCCTAATGGTTTAGGTGACCCTCAAGCCGTTTTTCTTTGTTCTTTTCAGGTGCCTTGTTCTTTTCTGCCCAATAGTGTCCATGCTTAGTCTCTACCTCCAAATACCTGAAACTCAAGGATTTTCATCAATTATTGAGACAAAATATGCATTTGAGGACACTAAATCTATCAAATTAAATCCTTAAAAGAGTCCAAATCGTGGACTCATCAACACCCCCAACTTAAACTTTTGCTTGTCTTCAAGTAAACTCAAGTTCAGCAGTTCAAAAAGGATGTCTCAAACAGTGCTACACAAGACTCAATCACAAATGCACACAAAAAGACTCAACTTACTCGTGCAAGGATCAATTGTGCAGTCAAAGATTCAAGTTGTGACTCACCATTACCAAAGAACACTATACTTTCTTCAAATGCAAGTTCAAGCTCAACAAAGGTATTCAAATTCCCTCACACAAAGAATGATTCCATATTCACTCAACGGTTTAATCATTGAAAGTTCCGGAATCAAGATCAACACTCACACTCACAAAGATAAACTTAATGCATGATTTCACTCATAGGTTTGCCCTTATTTTCCAATCGATTTTTGCTTCAGCTCATTCAAGATCAAAAAGGTATTTTCAAGGCTTGTAATGGGGTATAGTGTAATGGTATGGTCATTTAGGCTTATAGGTTAAAATACTCATGAAATGTGATGTGAACAACATCTTATTTCCTTCTCTTTATCATTTTCATTCAAGCTCAAAAGTCACCTATTATTCATCTTCCATAGGTCATTGGAAACCCCATTTTATTTGTATTTTCACAACCTTATTCCACAACTTCTTCTTTTTTTCAATCTTTTCTTCTCTTTTTTTATATGTAGGGGTTCCATTTCTTTTTCTCAAAACATGGGCAAAAGGGACTTCTTTGCATTTCTTGATTTGCCTTCTCTTTTCACCACACCCTCAACTTAGGCTTTTGGCCTAAGTTGGCTATTCAGACAAACCACATATCATGAGGATTATGGGTAATGGGTCAATAAAAGGTAGCAATGTTATCAAGTTTCTTCCAAGAAAAGGTTAAGGCTCAAATGATGCTCAAAAGAGGTTCACATACTCACAAGGTAAGCCACAAAAGAGGTATAATATCAAATTGGTTCACACTCTTCAAAGTTGCCTAAGATCATCTCAATAAATTGCATCACTTAGTCAACCGGACCAACGGGGCAAATTCTAGATGTCATCATACATAGGTCACGGTAAGCTCATCACACAAGGCATTGACACCAATGTCAAACAAGACTTCACACTTTTGCTAGTATGCAATGTTCATCACAAGAGACTCAATTCGATACTTGTCTAGTCACAACGAGATGTAAAGAGTTCACATATTATCTATGCAACTTTAATTGGCCTTGGCATTGCCGCACATTTATTTTTGTTTGATTGTGAGCACTATTTGAGTCATCGGTATTGATCAAAACTGGTACTCAAATTTGCAAGAGAACAGCCACATTCAATACATACAAAAGGTGGCAAATTTTTTTGGAAGGGTCAAAATTCATTTACAATTAAAAGCAAGGAGCCACAAGCTCAAGCATCCACAAAAGAACTGTAAAAACATAATTTTTCGCTCAAAGCCCAAATATAAACACAACAAGAATTACGAATGCCACCCAAAAGGTGAGCCTCACCCCACCACAAATAAAAAACATTTATCCTCAAATGCAAACAAGATTATCCAAAAGTCAAAAGAAACAAAGATAGAGAGGGAGGTAAAGAGGGCATCATGTCTACGCAGTCGCTCCATCTGTCTGGGCATTGGTGCCCGGTGCATCAGTCTGGTCTCGGGGCTCAGTACCCAGAGTTACCTCAGACGGAACAGCAGTAGCACTAGTGGTATCCAAGGGAGTATCTGCTAAGGAAACCTGCACAACAACATCTACCATGGCCTCTCTAGTCTCAGTAAGGCCCTCATATGAAGCTTCCTCAGCCACCTCGAGCATCTCCTCATCAGTCTTCGCCTCATACTCAGGATCAGCTGCTTCCTCAACTCTACCCTCATCTCTGGTGGTATTTGGAGGCATCTATGGTACATCTGGGACCTCCATCATCCCGAAGATCATGGACATATCGATGGACTTCAGCTGATCCATATCGCTCCGCAACACAGCTATAGCGGCCTTTAAGACCGTCATCTTCTCGGTGGTCCCTTGGTCACGCTCACACACTACTATCTTTTCCACAAGGGCGTCAATAGCAGCGCTCAATGGTGTCACAGCATCAGCCAGGGTAGTCTGAATCATGCCTGGAATGGAGGTTTCTAGTCTGGTAGCTCGATGATCAGCAGAATGGGCAAGTTGCCCTATACGGAGTAATGAAGCCTAGGTGATCGGAGTTCGGGAGATAGCAGCAGTAGTAGGTCTAGGAGGTAGTGCAGCAGCAAAAGAACTAGGGACATCAGAAGATACAGCACAAGGAGTACCTGAAGGCCTAGGGGCCGGAGTAGGCAAAGATGCCTCTGCAGGTATGGAATCTGTGTCCACAGTCAAAGAAGGGTTCACCGGGGCTGCTTTTTGCACCTTCTCTGCCTAATCCTTAAGATATTCAGCTTCGATCCTCTGGATATCAGTGGAGGATGTGGGAATCACTTTCACATCCTTCTTTGCATCTCTAGGTACCTGTGCCCGTCTGCATAGCTCGGTGATCAATACCAGGAAGGGAAGTGAGGTATGGCACTGCTTTGCATGCATGAGAATTTCTTGTGCTATGGTGATTCCCAGATTTATCCTAGTTTCCTCTATGATGCAACCCAGAAAGGTTGCCTTGGCAAGGCAAAGGATCGACTCATTCTAAGATAGCATAATTATGTTGTTGATAAAGCCGAACCAAAATCTTGCAGCTACGTTCAGATCTTTCCTTTTAATCGGAGCCTCTTCCGCCAACCGCTTCGGAGTACCATATGAAATCAGTGGGGATAACCATTTCTTCATATTCTCCACCTTCTCTGTTCTGATCAAGTTCTGGCAGTGATCATTAATACGCGTGGACATGCCCAAGACTATGTTGATAGCAACACTATCACAATTTACCTTCCGACCTCTGACAACCACGTAATCAACTGCTTTGAAAGTTGTTGTTTGCTTCTTCCTCTGGGGTATCAATGTATTGTATGCACTGTAGAATTCTCTGACCCAGTTTTGAATATAAGAGCCACGGGGTTTGGTGAAGATTTGGAACTTGTGGTATTTCAGGCAATCCATTATCTCCGGGTACCTGTCGATCACTCCATTTATGGACAGACGTTTCTCTTCAAGGATCGTCTTCAGCCCCTCAGTCTTTAATCTATTCATGGACTTGGGAGGAGGACCATGTATTGGTGGTGCAAGCACCATTGCTTGCTCTAGAACTAAAAGAGGAGGGGCAGCCTCAGGAGTCCGTATCCTAGACGGATCATTCAACTTTTTAGATCGTAGCTCTACCATTTGCGCTGCTACAAGCTCATCATCATCATAGCCATAGTTTGAGGCTCTTGATGCTCACCCTCACTCTCATAGGTGGTGAAGTAAGTATCATAGATGTCGTCACTGTCGGAGCTTTCCTCCGGTGACGCAGGTGCTTTGCCTTTATCTTTGATTTTCCAACCAATCGTGGAAAGTTTCATAGTTTTGCCCTTGGAGGCAGTTGCACCCTCAATCAGTGTAATCCCCTTTGCTATCCCTCAGGTGGCATGTTTCGTCTGCAACTTTAAACCTAGCCATGTCTACAAAACATTAAGAAAAGTTAGATATGTTTCAATCAATTTCACAGGAAAAATAGTTGCAGAAAGACTCGTCGAACCAGTCGGCGAGTCACCGAATTGGCGAATCGCTTTGGCGAGCTAGGTCGGGCTCACCGAAAGGATTCACTCAAAATTCTAGGCAAGTCGGCAAAGGGAAAGGTCTTTCGGTGAATCGCCAACAGCTTTCAGTGAATCGCCAACAGCTTTCGGTGAGCAAGACTTAGCTCACCGAAAGTTACAGTGCAAAAAAGGTTTAGAGGTGCAGACAAAGGGCGATCAAAAAGGCTTTCGGTAAGTCGTTGAGTGCCTTCGGTGACCTCAGGCTTCTCGCCGATAGTTACAGAATACAACAACCCATAAAGCATGAAATTAAAGGCGAGATGGGGACATTAGGCGAACCGCCGAGTGGTTCGGCGAGCTCGAATACACCCCCGCAACCCCTGAAAACAAAATCAAAACATGCACTAGTTAAATTAAAACTAGACCCATAGCACCCATACTCAGACTTCTCCCAGTTTTTCCAAATTTGGCCAAATGACGACAAATACATTGTTTGGTACAAATACGGGCTACTCAGACCTCACCCAACCAAGCCAAATAACATGTAACCACAACCTCACAAAATTTACTTATTTTAGAGCACAAAAATATGGGAATTTAACATTGAAAATATTACAGGCAGGATTATCGAATTACAAACAGGCATTCAAACATTATAATCCTATCAGAGAAGCCGAGCACACATCATCAACATAATATTGCTTTCATAAGAGTACAAATTACTAAAAATAAATGCGAAATTTGGAAAATCAACCTGAAATGCCGATAAAAATAAGATTGAAAAGCTAGGCGGCAATGTAATCCAACTACAAGCATCAATCAATCAACTAAAATACTTATAGAGTGCGGAAATATCAAATACTAGATAGGTGCGAGTTTGGGGAGATGAAAAATGAGGGAAAAATGAAAGAGTTTGAAATTTAAACCTTTGGCCCTTGAATAAACCGTCCAAATTTTTCCCATTCACTGACATTAGTCGAGCTCGCCGACCCACTCAGTGACACGCTGAGTGGTCACTTACCTTGCCGAGTTTTATAGGACCCTCAGTTGATGTGGGGATCCAAACGGCAGACAAGACCAAGATCGTCGACTTGATCGGTGAAGTTCCAAAAATTTCCTGGGCTCACCGAATTTTACAAACTCTACCTTAAAGTTGTCTGGAGTCTAACGGCGGTCTAGGTCGGGGTCGTCGACCTCTTCTGTGTTTCGTCAACTGGACTTTAGCTCGCCAATTTGCAGTTTTTAAATATTTCCCACACTTTAACCTGCATAATCAACACACTATTATTCTAAAATAACAATTTAAAGAATAAAACCTTGGGTTGCCTCCCAAGAAGCTCCTTATTTAACGTCGTGGCACGACTTAAGTCAACACCTAAACTTTATTTTCGGGGTCGGCCATGGTGTCACTAGGCGACCCCTTTTTATGTTGTGAGTAGAGACACGATAGCACTTGGTTTATCTGGGCGTCCTGTAGCTGAATAATTATGGAATGAGAGGTTGTCATCTGATTCAGCATTTTGATATTCTATTTTATCTCATTCAACACCTTATCTTATTCTTCGATATTGTGTATAATGAGTGAGAGGACTTTCTCATTTTGTCTCCATCCTGCTTCTTCACCTTTTTACGCTCGCGAGGGGGAAAGTGCTTGTCCTTTTTCGTGGATAATGCTTCCAATTCCATGACTCTCTTAGACAAGACATCCAGCTAAGTCAGCATTACAGCCCATTCTTGATCCTTCTTTGTCTCCTTGTTGGTTTTAATCATGCCATCAAGGAGTTGGGCTACCACTTCATAAGGTTGTTGTGTCAAACAACCTGCAAAGAGTTGATCAACAACTCTTCTATTGTCGGAACCCATTCCATGAGCTGGGCACTACTGTAGTAATGCGTTAAACCTAGGCCACATCTAATGGATAATCCCCCCCCCCCACACTTGCTTCAACGTTAGGAGGTTGTTCCTAAGATTCAATAATTTCAAAAGGGGGTGATCTGTTTGATACCCATAGTTACCATTCACACTAATCTTTCTTGTTGCAATACATAAACAAGCACAACAAAACTAAAAATTAATTAAGTAGAACTATAACTAACAAGAACAAAATCCAACTTAACTAAAAATTCTCAATAAACACCACTCACCGGCAGCGACACCATTTTGATTTGATGTATCTGAGTGCTTCATCCAATACTAAGCGTCCACGGTCGTTCAATAGTAATATAACCCAACTAGTGAGTTGGGGTTGAGTCCCAAGGGAGCCCTTTGTATTCGAGAATTAAGAGAAAAGTAAGAACTTCGCTCAAGTCAATTATAACTAAAGACTTATACAAAGAAAAACATATCAAAGTAAAGGGTGACACAAGTGTCAATTATCGAAGGGGGTTTTGTAGTCAATTATCAACTAGAAGTAACAAATAATATAGAAATATGACTATGGAGACGAGATTCTTGGGATGTGATAGGAATATGGGCTAAAATAAACAACCGGGTAAATGATATTGATAGTAAATCGCTGTAAATTGGTAACTAAGCTAGACTTTAGTGAGGGTAAATTTTCTCTTGAACAATTTACCCTGAATCAAATAGGTTTCTCTCGAACACCAATAAGCGGCAATGACGCACAACATTCTTATTAGTCCATTCACTCTCTCGAGCTGAATGTGTGGGAGAGGGTTTAGGATTCACTCTCTCGAGCTAAACCCATGACAACCCAATAACCACAGACTATCGATTCAGTAGTTTTGGTTTTAAAACCTCTCTCTCGAGCAAGTCAAAAACACGAAGATAAGTATTTGCAACTACAATCCCATTAAATTGAAACACAACTACTGAATGAAATAACCTTTAAACAACAAATTAACTATCTATTAGCAATACTCAGTAGTAAATTCAACCCATATTCACATAATCACACTCCAAGAATTGAGGTTTTAGCTAAACATAATAAAGAGATAGAAATCGATACCAAAAAGTGTTTCCATCAAATGGGTACGATAGATATTGTCTTTACACACGTCTAAGATGAAGAATCTTCAATACCCACTTCCAATTGCTTAGAAATGGAAATCTTCAAATCTTCAAAGCTAAGGAACAAAGTCTCCAAAACTCTAAGTTCTAAAAATTAAAAATAATGTTTGATATTCTAAAATTCGATATTGATTGCATACTAAACTAAAAATTCAAACAAGTATTTATAGTTGTCAAAAAGTGTGTTGTGAAGGACCACTCGGTGCAGTTAGTCGGGATAGCCGATCCACTCGACAATCCGCCCTTTGGTCTGGTTCATCGCCTTTCTGCATTGGCCTTCAGCAAATTGAAGTTCTATAACATTGGGCGATGGAGTACTGCATCGCGTAATCGTTCAGCGATTCGCCGACTGCTCTTTTAATTCACCGACTCAATTTTCTCCCTCAGAGCTTGGCACACTGAAACATTAGGCGATACCATAGCCATTCAACGACTCACCTAATGGTTTAGGCAATCCTCAGGCCGTCTTCTCTTCGTTCTTTTCAGCTGTCTTATTCCTTTCTGTCCAATAGTGTCCATGCTTAGTCTGTAACTCTAAATACCTGATACTCAATGATTTTCATCAGTTATTGAGATAAAATATGCATTTGAGGACACTAAATCTATCAAAATAAATCCCTAAAAGAGTCCAAATCGTGGACTCATCACATAGGTTGTTCTTATTTGCATATTTGTCGATGTTCGAGAGAATTGACTTGATTCGGGGTAAATTGTTTGAGAGAAGTTTACCTCCTCTAAAGTCTAGCTTATTCACTAATTTACAGCTATTTTCTAACAGTTGCAATTATCCATTTGTCTACATTAGTCTATAATCAAATCACATCCCAATAACCCGTTTCATTATTGTTTTTTGTTGTTGTTTGCTGCTGCTATAGTTGATAATTTGAAACAAAAAACCCCTTGTTATTTGACATTTGTGTCACCCCTTAATTTGTATTATGCTTTTATTCGTAAATGTCTATTCCTATGGCTGATTTGAACATATTTGCACTTTCCAATTGAATCTTAAACACGGACCACTCCCTATGGGATTCGACCCCAACTTATTTAGTTGGGTTATATACTGACTAACGATTGTTGACTCTTAGAACTGGATTAAGTGCTTTTGATAGCATTAATCAATCAGTGCACCGATTGAGAATAAAGACATAAACGTGGCTGCGAGATACTGGTTTGGGTTTATTAGTAGCACCATTATTCCTTCATAGAATGAGTCGATCCTCTGACATTCGAAGGCTGCATGTCTAGGTTCTATTATAGATTGGCAGAGACTGAATGTAGGTCTAGTCATTGAGCAAGAGATGGCCATGAGGGCCAAACAGTATATCTTTCATTTCTGGTGCTGATCACCAAGCTGTGCAGGCGGGCTCGTGACGGATCGAGCCCAAGTACTTGAAGGATGAGGGCGACTAGAGGAGGGATGAGGCCGACAAGAGGAGGGCTGCATCGGTGGATACGTCCCTGATTGTTGATGTTGATATGTTGTCAACGGAGGTAATACTGCCCTCTCCGGCTAGTGAGCCTATAGGTACCTCTGGTCCTTCTGGTTTTGCTACTCCTAATTCTACTGATGCACCCCCTCCCACTACTGTTGCTACTGATGCTGCCTTCCGACCCTCTATCACCCAGACCATGTTATACAAAATGGGCCATCTGGCTCATTCCACTGATGTGCATGCCTCACAAGTAGAGGTCGTTGTGTCTAAGTTAATAGAGAGGGCAATTGCTGCCGCCTTAGCCCCGATTATAGCTGAGATGAAAGAGCATAGGTAGTTGATTGATGGCCACAGGCTTGCACTGGATGTCCTTACTGTGAGGGTTGAGGCTTGTGAGCAAGGTCGGGGTGATTCAGCTGCTGTGACGGCCTTGAAGGCTGATGTTGTTAGGCTAAAAAGAGATTTGGATGAGCTGAAGTCCACAGATTCGATGTTGTTAGGCACAGTTGAGATCCTCGATATTATGAGCATTGATGTTCCAGCCAGTTTTGAGGTTCCTCCGGCTACTACTACCGGAGATATTATTATAAATGCGGTTGAGGCGAGTTTGAGGCTGAGACCGATGAGGAGGAGTTGGGTGTTAGAGACACATTTATGTATGATGATTTAGCTGACCTTGAGGGGACGATGATTTATACAGCGGTTGAGGCATCGCTTAGAGTTATGTCGATGGTGGGCTCCAGTAGAGCCAAGGATGATGTTACACCGGGCACTGATGCCCAAGATGATGAAGTCACCGTTATGTAGAGTTCACCCCAAGCTTATCCTGGAAGGATGTTTCTTTTGAATCGCATTTTGTTTTTGTTTCTCTATTTCTTTGCATTTAAGGACAACTGCTTGATTAGTTTGGCGGGATGAGGTATTCCCATACCTACCTCTTTTGGGCTATTTTGTGGATATTGTTGTTTTTGGTTTTGTGAATGTTGGATCTTATCTTGTGTTTATATATCTTGGTTTTTGATCCATAGAGTTAGTCCATTGTTCCTAATGTGCAGATGGTTTTGAATCGATTTTAAAAATTGCCACCTCTTGATCTATGTGAATGTGGCTGTTCTTTTACAATTTTAAATGTCAGTTTTGGTCAATACCGATGACTTGAATAGTGCTCTTATTTGAACGACATGTATGTGCAAATCCGATGAGGTGAATTAAGTTGCGTAATTCATATGTGAAGTCGTAGCATCTCATTGTGACTATGCAATTTGTTGAGTGGAACTCTTGTGATTATCGTTGCACGCTAGAGAAAATGGTAAAGTCTTGTTTGATGATTGTGTTGAATGTCGTGTGTGGTGAGCTATTCTTGAAACGCATGCTTGGTAATACCTATAACTTGCCCCATTGATCCAATTGGCTAGTGTGAGAAAATGATAGAGATGATCTTAGGCAAAATTTGTGGATAGTGAGCCAATATTGCCATTATACCTCTTTGAGACCACCTTGGGAGAGTGTGAACCTAGCTTGGCACCACTTGAGCCTATCCATTTCTTTGGAAGAACCTTGAACACAAATGACCCATTTTCCCCCACCTATAATCTTCATGAAGCATTGGTTGTTTGACTAGTCAACTTAGGCCAAAAGTCTAAGTTGGGGTGTGGTGAAAAAGGAGGCGAATCAAGAAGTTTGAGAAATTCCCCCCTTGAAAGATTGTATTGAAAAAGATGGAACCACTCCATATAAGAAAAACAAATGAAAAGAAGAAAAAGATTGAAAAGAAGAGAATTGTTGAAATAAAGTTTGTGCAATGATCAAAGGAAATGGGGTATCCAATAAGTTGTGCTTAAAAGAATAGGGTGTGGATTTTGAGAATCAAAAAGTGTTATAGAGAAGGTGAAAGAATGAAATGCAGTCCATGCTTCATAAAGGTAGAAGTCACTAAGCCTAAATGATTATTACCCTCAGCCCCATTATAAGCCTTGAAAGACCTTTGTGATCTTGAATGAGCTTATTATCATGTTGATTGGAAAATACGGGAAGGCCTATGGGGAAGGATCATGCATGTGTTTACCTTTGAGAGGCTGAGAGTTGTTTTTTGATTTTGAGATTTTAAAAGTTGATGAGCTTTGTGTGAGCATGGAATCATTTTTTATGTGAGGGCATTCGAATGATTTTGTTGAACTTGAACTTGCATTTGAAGCAAATATTGTGAGCTTGAGTCCATTTGATGATATTGAGTTACAATTTAAAACTTAGAGTGCACAATTGAACATTGCTTGTGTAGTTTGAACCTTTTGTGTGCATTTATGTTGAGTCTTGAGTAGCACTGTTTGTAGACATCCTTGTTGAACTGATTGATCTTGTGTTTTACTTGAGGACAAGCAAACTTTTAAGTTGGGGGTGTTGATGAGTCTTAGATTTTGACTCATTTTGGGCTTTGTTTTCATAGCTTTATTGTCCTCGATGCCTTATTTATGCTTTAAACTGATGTTAAAGTGTTGATCTGCAGTAATGAAGGCAAAGGAGCAAGGCAAGGACATTGTCGGGCAAAAAAGAGAAAAAAAGATGAAAAAGGCTTAAGATAGCAAAAGCTGAGAATCGCCAAAGCCACTTGGCGATTCACCGAGTGGCACTTCAGCTCGCCTATAGTTCTAGACTGCCAGCCCTGGGGAGAAGCCAAATTGGCGATAGATTTGGACCTTCGATGAACCGCCAAATGGATTGGCGACACAAACTTGGATCGCCTAAAGTAACAGAACCCTGAGGTTAAAGAGCCAAGGCAAACCGGTGATGAAATGGAACCATTGGCGCATCGCCAACTTGGTTGGCAATGCTCGACTAACCTCGCCTAGTGATCCTGATAGCCAATATTTGAGAAAGTATAAATTGAATTTCAAAAGGCAAAAAAAAAGGTTCTAAGTCTAAATCCAGTCATTTTCTGAGTAATTTATCCACCGTAGAACTTAGTGTTTTTGCTTGAGACTTTGTTTTACATAGTTTAAGGGAAGTGTGCCAAACCACAAAATAGATGACCATTCACTTCTTGAGATCTTCTACAGAGCAATGGATGACAATGAAAAAGGAATGGCGAACACTATCACTAGTGGATCATTCATGACAAATACTTTTGAGAAAGCTATGGAAAAACTTGATTGGGTTGCAAAAACAAATAGACTATGGAGAAATAGGGATACAGAAACCTTGAGAAGCACCTTTTCAGTAAGTGCAAACCAAAATTCAATGCGAGGGCATGAAGAGATGCTCCAAGAATTTGCACAGTTACGAACAGAGGTTAACCTAACACCAAAACAAAAATGGCTTGGTTCAGAAAGAATCAATGCAGTCGATTATCATGGTAGAGCACCAACACATGATGCTTATGGATATGAGAAAGATGCTTATTAAGTGAATGATCAAACGAAGGGTTTCCGGACTAACGCCCAAGCTTCCGATCAGGACACTTGACACCAAGGTCAAGAGAATAATGGTCAAAACTACAATCGAGAAAAAAAAATCAATCGAGAGGTCCATTATAACCGTGACAACAACCAAAATAGGTACAATGACCAGAATCGAGGCCAAGACAGAGAAGGTGACTAGACAAGGAAAGATAATAACATAAACGAAATGAGTGGTGCATATGTCCCACCAGACAATAGAGATGGAGGATCGCAGTTTGCAAGGCTTGAAGACATGATAACCACAATGATGAAAAGGTTTGACTCATCTGATAATAATATCAAGGAATTATGCAATGATCTATCGAGTATGAATCAGAAAGTAAAAAATTGTGTGAGCAACAGTTGGATTAGATTTCCTCATCCTTAAATCCATGCCAAAAAGGTACACTTCCGAGCAATGCAATCCAAAATCCTAAAAATTATGTGAAGTGCATGAAAGTCACTACACTGGATGGAAAATAAATCATAAATCCTCCAATATCAATAGTTGTGAAAAACACAAAGGAACCTGAAATCATCAAAGATGAACATATGGGGGAACCAAAAGATCCAATCGGGGTGGGGGTGGGGGGTAAGGCAGGAAACCACTTAACATATAATTCCTATGCCTAAACCTCATCCACCCTTTCCACAAAGACTAGTCAAGAAAACCGAGGAAGGCAAGTATCGCAAGTTTATGCTCTTAATTGATATTATAAAAAATAATTGATTTATATATTTCAAATTAGTATATTTTAATTAAATTAATCATAAAACTAAAAGTACAAGATTTCTATGAACATCATGAAATGCATGGTTGAAAAAAATGTTAACATTATAAATATAATGTCATAAAATTATTAAAACATTTGACAAAATAATAATCTATAAAGTCTAACTAAAAAAATAATTGACTTGCAATGTGATATATCAAGGCAATACTACTAAATCAAATTAAACCGAAAATATAGCATAAGTTCTAAATGCAAAACAAAGAAATTTAACATAATACTCTTATGTCAAACTTCAACATAACATACATAAATATGATTTAAAAGAAAAGAAAAGCATAAGTCTATAACTTTATTCAACAATGAATTCTACCTTAATTTAAAAATTAGAATACTGACAAAATTATGCTAATGAAAAAATAGAATAAATAAATAAATAGATAATACGAAAAATTGAATAAAATAACATGAAAAAGTAAAGTTTGAGAATAAGAAGGAAATGAAATATAAAAAAATATTAGAATAACAAAAAATAATAGAAATAAAAAATAAATTAAAATGAAAAAAATACAAATATAAATAAAAGGAAGATATTTTTTTTAAAAAGGCTTTAGGTAATTACATGGTGTAATTACACCAATTTCTAACCATCCCTTAAGAATTGAAGAATGTAATTACTATCCTTCAATTACATTCAGGGTGTGTTTGGTATGAAGGAAAATGTTTTCCTGGAAAACAAGTAGATTTTTGACTTATTTTCTCATGTTTGGTTGGTGACTAGAAGATATGTTCTGGAAAAAAAAATTAGTGTTTGATTTATAAATGAAAATTATTTTTGAGAAAATATATTTTATCTTTACTAGAGAGTAGAAAATAATTTTTGAATTGAAATTGAAAATATTTTTTAAAAATAAACTTAATTTTTTTTTGGGGAGGGTGGAGTGGTGGGGCTAGCGCGGAAGGGGGTGGGGTGAGATGGGGTAAAAAATTAAAAATTGAAATTAAAATTATTTTAAAAAAAATAAACTTAATTTTTTTTTTGGGGGGGGTGGGTCGCCGGGTAGGGTGGGGTGGGGGTAGGGGTGAGATGGAGTAAACAAATAAAAATTTGAAATTAAAAATATTTTTTAAAAACAAACTTAATTTTTTTTTTGGAGGGGGGGTCGCGGGTTGGGGGTGGGGTGAAAAAAAATAATTTGAAATTGGAAATATTTTTTTAAAACAAACTTTAAAAAAAAAAAAAAAAATTGGGGAGGGGGGTGGTAGTGAGGCTGGCCGGGGGGTGGTCAGGGTAGGGGTGAGGTGTGGGTGAAAAAACAAAAAATTGAAATTGAAAGTATTTTTTAAAATAAGCTTTAAATTTATTATTTTTTCGGGGAAGTGGGGGTTGAAGGTAGAGGTGAAAATAAAATTTTGAAATTGAAAATAATTTTTAAAAACAAACTTTAATTTATTTATTTATTTGGGGGAAGGGGGGTTGAGGGTAGAGGTGGGCTAGGGTGAAAATAAAATTTTGAAATTGGAAATAATTTTTAAAAACAAACTTTAAATTATTATTTTGGGGGGGGGGGTGGTAGGGGGTGGCGGGAGGGGGGTAAAAAAATAAAAAAATTGAAATTGAAAAATATATTTTAAAAAATGCTTTAAAATTATTATTTTTCAACAAAAAAATTATTTTGAAGTTGGAAGAAAGTTTTGGAAAATATTTTCCTTACTTTTTGAAAGAAAGTCATTTTCTTTGAATTAAGAAAAATGAATTGATTTGAAAAATATTTTCCAAAATATTTTAGCCAATCAATCGAAAAAAATTGGACCTCAATTCCTCTCTTATCAAGCAATTATTTGGTCAACCAAATATGTCAAAGAATGTAATTATACCAAATTACTCAAAATTTCAATTACATTGTGCCTTTTTAAACAAGCCCATAAAATTTTGATAAGTACTCTTTTTGTCCCTAATTACTTGTTCATTTTTTAATTGACACACCTATTAAGAAAATAATTATTGGCACAGTGAGTTTACCATTTTAATTCTATTAATTATGAAGTGGATGAATTAAAAACTTAAGATTTTCAAAAAGTTTTA